>APFE030652509.1:0-14982 GCA_000404065.3 Pinus taeda
GCTTGTTTGACTAACCTAATATGAATGTTAGGCAAACTATATGGTTGACCACGCTCAATGAGTTTGACTTTGAGATCAGGTACAATAAGGGTAAGGAGAACAAGGTTGCAGACGCTCTTAGTAGAAGAGTGCAGGTAAATCACATTTCAACTATGAGTTCATATGGGATGCATTTGTAGGAGCAGATTTTGTAGGAAGGGAAACAGGATGACATGTACTAGCAACTTAAGCATAGGTTACAACAATAGAGTACAGGTGATTAGGATGTGGATTACCATCTCATGACAAATTGTTTGGTGAGATTTAGGGACAGGATCTATGTGCCAAAAAATAATGAACTCAAGAAGCTTATCTTGAGGGAATTTCATGTTAATTTGTATTCAGGTCACTTCTGATATTAGAAGACTTTGACAACTGTGAATAAGTTTTACTACTGGCCAAACTTGAAGAAGGAGGTAGTAGAGTTCGTCGCAAGGTGTTTGGATTGTCAACATGTAAAAGCAAAGTGAAAACATCCAGGTGGTTTATTACAATCGATTCCGATTCAAGAATGAAAATGAGAGGTCATTTCCATGGATTAATTACAGGTTTGCCAAAGATATTTAGACAACATGATTCCATCATGGATGTGGTTGATAGGTTGACCAAGTTAGCTCACTTCATTCCAGTGAAGTCTACTAATTTAGCTAGTGAGGTAGGTCAGGTCTTCATTAGGGAGATAATGAGATTGCATGGTGTTCCTAAGAAGATCATATCAACCAGAGATGCCAAGTTCACTTCCAGGTTTTGGAAGGAGTTGTTTGCAGGTTTGGGGACAAAGTTGGCTTTTAGTACAACCTATCATCCGCAGACAGATGGAAATACAGAGAAGGTTAACATGATTCTTGAGGACATGTTAGGGATGTACATAATGCATCAGTAGAGGGGGTGGGAGGAGTATCTTCCATTGGTAGAGTTTGCGTATAATAATGGGTATCAAGAGTCATTGAGATGAGTCCATTTGAGGCACTTCATGGGTGGAGTTGTAATACTCCCATCAGCTGGAGTGATCCAGTGAACAAGGTACTGATTGGAATGGACATGTTGGTAGAAATGGAACAAGAAATGCAGGTTATCAAGAAGAATCTAAAGGCAGTGCATGATAAACAAAAGAGTTATGCATATCAACATAGAGCATTTAAGGAGTTTCAGGTTAGGGAGCATGTGTACTTGTGCATCAAGCCCAAGAAGAGCTCATCAAGGATTGGTTCATGTGCTAGGTTGGCACCTCGATATTGCGAGCCTTTTGAGATAATTGAGAGGATTGGACCAATGGCCTGTAGACTTGCATTGCCTTCGATAATGAAATTCCATGCTATTTTCTATGTTTCATTTCTTAAAATATATGTGAAGGATGTTGATCATGTGATTGACTAGTCTGTATTGCAGGTGGAACTAAAAGGAGAATTCCAGCCAGAACCTCAGTGCATATTGCAGTGGAAACAACTCATGCTTCAGAACAGAGAAATCGAGCAAGTTAAAGTGAAATGGAAGTACTTTGGGCCCAATGAAACCACATAGGAGATGGTTGATCAGATGTGGGCTATGTATCCTTCATTGTTTGTTAGTTGAGGCAAAGGAGTTTTGGTATATGTACATATCTATGTATGGTTTTTACTGTAAATATCATAATGAGTTGTGTTATAAAGCTCCAATAAGCAATATGATTGTCATGTTGTCATGTTTTTCATGTTGGTTTTGCTTTTAAGCAAGTTGTTCATTGTAAATACTACATCGATCAATGTTATAAAGCTCCATGGGCAATATGTTTTGGTTTTCAGTGGTCTTGTTGGTCATAGGTGTCATAGAACACCGAGGACAATGTTCCCCTAAAGGGTAGGTGTTTGTAACAACCCAGGGTTAAAATTTCATGTAATAAAGTTAATAAAGGAAAAAAAAAAGATCAAGTTCATGGGACACGTATTCCAAGATGAATGTTGGGAAAAACATCCTAGTGGGTATCACTTTCAGTTTATTTATGGAGAAGGAAACTGGCAAAGGAAAAGAGGCATTAATTGGCATTTTATTTAAGAAAATAAAGGAAAATAGGAGAAAAGGGATATGAAAGGTCATAGGTTTGCATGAGAGGGAAATTAGAAGCAAAATGAAGGAAAATGAAGAAAATAGAGGCCTCAATGATAAAAATGATCCTAAGGATCAATTCACAAATTTTTGTCAATTTTGCTTTGGAATTAGTTTCAGAGAGAGAAGAGCGCCAAGAGGATAAAGAAAACAAGCAAAGGAAGGACAAGGAAGTCAAAGGGCAAGCAAGAAAGGTTGGATCAAACAACTTCAATAGGAGGATTTTGCAGGTAATAAGTTGCATGTGTGATTTCCTAGCTGAGGTGTGAATGCATGGTACATGCATTTGTTTATTTGGTTCATTTATTGTCATTGGCATGGGTTTTGTCTAGTTTGATAGTGGTTTCAACCTCGCCTTTCCATTTCCTGGAGAGCTATGGTGTGATGGGATTCTTTACTTAGTTGAGCTTTGGATTGTCAGAAGGTTTTGGAATCGGGTGAGGTGGTCTTAGGAAAATTCCCAAGGGTTGGGGGTGGAGATGGTTTAATCTCTAGGAATCCCTTGACAAGTGGGTGGAGACAAGAAAATTCCTCAAGGTATTAGTGAAGAAACTCTCAAGCATCAAATCTTATTTTGGGTTTTGTGATCTCTTAACCGCTTTTTGGTGAGATTGCGATAACCTAAGGGTGGAGGTGGTTTAATCTCTAGGAAGCCTTGGTTGTTTATGTCTTGAGATCCCACATTCATGCTTGGAATATGGCACGGGGGTGATTTGCTGAAAAAAATATTTGGTTCAACCCAATCTATGGTCGGGTGGTACATGGGAGTCTCTGACTTGGTTGGCTTTTGAATAAGTTAATAAGAGTTATTTTCCTATTGTAATCTATGAGCACTTTTACTTGTTATTATGATGATTTGATTGTTGTTATGTCATGGTTAATAATATGGTTATTTTTTGGTTATAAGAATGGATATATAATGTTCTCCAGCTATAACTTATTCCGAATTTGATAAGTATTTGATGGTTAATGAATGCATAGGCTAACAAGTGTTATTGCAACTATTATGAGAGGGCATTAGACCTTCTTGGTGATTCTTAGATTAGTTTTAGACTCTTATGATCAGATATGCATTCATGATCTATAGATTACATGTTCACCATATGTTTGACAAAATGACTATCATGGTTAGGCCTGGTTAGGTTAAGTTTAGTATGAATAACATCGTCATTATGTCATGTATCATTCTAAGAAGGCTATAGGAATTTTCAGGTAGTGTTCTGGAGGTTGGCCTTGAATTGTGGCTTAGATATTGGGACCACACCCTCTGAACTAGAAATTTTGGGTTGTAATCGCATGGAAGAAGTGTAATGTGTGCAGTTGGAGCCTTATAACTGCACCCTTGCAGGCTTGTGCATGCGGTTGGGGGTCTAGTTCAGAGAAAAATAAATCCATCTCAGGGTTTGGTCACCTGGGGTGGTTCTTTGGCCCCTGAGTGTCATGTAAGCCCTGTAGGATGTTAATTTGTGGTCAGTAAGTCTTAGATATCAACCCCACTTCCTTAATTGGAGCTAGGAGGTTGGGTCATGTCATAGTGGCACTTTACTTCACATTTACCCAGAGGGATTATAAAAATAGATAAATGTGAGGAGTGGGTGTTACACGAATCCTCTGATCTCGAAAATAAAAGTCCTCCTAGACTCCACACCATTGAATTCGATGAAAACTGTGCTAAAAATATGCAGATCTAGCTGCACTATTTTGGGTTTTTCTAGATCTATGAAATGATGAAATAAATATGCTTCTAAAAGTAATTCACTTGGCAGAATTTCTAGTAGATGATTGGATCTAGACCTAAAAAAGCCATGCATTCTCTTACAATCCTAAGTTTCAGACTCTTATGATTAGATATGCATTCATGCCCTGTAGCTTACATGTTCACCATATGTTTGACAAAATGACTCTCATGGTTAGGGTTGGTTAGGTTAAGTTTTGTATGAATAACATTGTCATTATGTCATGTATCATTCTAAGAAGGTTATAGGAAGTTTCAGGCAGTGGTATGGAGGCTAGCCTAGAATTATGGCTCAGATCTCGGGACCGCACCCTCTGAATTGGAAATTTTGGGTTTTAATTGCATGGAAGAAGTGTCATGATTGCAGTTGGAGCCTTATAATTGCACCCTTGCAGGCTTGTGTGTGCAGTTGGGGGTCTAATTCAGAGAAAAATAAATCCATCTCTGGGTTTGATCACCTGGGGTGGTTGTTTGGCCCTTGAGTGTCATGTAATCCCTGTAGGATGTTAATTTGTGGTAAGTAAGTCTCAGATGTCAGCCCCACTTCCTTAACTAGAGCTAGGAGGTCGGGTCATGTCATAGTGGCACTTCGCTTCACATTTACCCCGAGGGCTTGTAAAAACAAGTAAATGTGAGGAGGGGGTGTTACACGAATCCTCTAATCTTGAAAACAAAAGTCCTCTTAGGCCCCACGCCATTGAGTTCGATGAAACATGTGCTAAAAATATGTAGATCTAGCTGCACTAGGTTGGTTTTTTCTAGATCTATGAAATAATGTAATAGATATACTTCTAAAAATAATTCGCTTGGAAAAATTTCTAATAAATGATTGGATCTAGACCTAAAAAAACCATGCATTCTCTTACAATCCTAAAGCCCTTGGTGATATGTAGTTCGCAGAGCCTAGAAAACATACCGCAAACCTCCATTTTCACTTCACCCCAGATAAAAGCTAATTGTAAATAACTTATTATGATATATTATAATTAGTCAGTTGTAAATAACTTATATAAATATATTGTATAATGACGCCACATTTATCTTAAATTAAATATTAATAGTTTGGTAGGTCGATAAGCATGGATAAGCATAAATTTCATAGTAAGGTCATCAAGATACCTACCTTATGATACTTCCACATTTGTCAAAATTTTAAAAAAATATAAAAGCTAACTAAATTATAATTTTATTTTAAATAGAGGAGGAAATGACCTGTTATTAGAGTTATAATTTTATTTTAAATCATTAGTATTATTAATTATAAAATAAACTAATATATGAGTTAAACATGTATAGATTTAAAAAAAGCATGTAACTGGAAAAATATATACTTAAAGTAACAATAAACAATAAGAATTCAATGCCATAAATAAAAATCAAATGGAAACTAAATATGCAATGTAGACATGACCTTTATTTTTAAATTAAATTTAATTCCCTTTGAGATAAACCTCAATTCTCTATTCCTAACTATTATTAGAAATATTTGGTAGATATTCAGTGGAGGTTGAATCCCTACCAATCAATTAATAAATATTAATAGTTAAATTAAGATTTTGGAAGCCTATTTCAAAATATACATACATGACCTTTAAAAAAAAAAATTAAATTTAACTACCTTTGAGATAAATCTTAACTCTCTATTCCTAACTATTACTAGAAATATTTGGTAGATATTGAGTGGAGGTTGAATCCCTACCAATCAATTAATAATTATTAATAGTTAAATCAAGATTTTGGAAACCCTATTTCAAAATATGCATACTTATCAATGTAATTATAATATATTATGTTATAATTAATCAGTTCAATGGTAAATAACTTATAATAATATATGATATAATGTATTTTAACGGTGTAGTCGAAGTAATAGATGAAATGACAATTTTTCAGAAACTTTTTTTTGTTAAGCTTGCCTAAAATCCAGTAAATATTTTTAAGAATCATAAGTTTAAGTTGTTTATTTTGCAAATTTAGATGGCCTTTGGAGTTTTTTAGGCTATTGAATCCATTTATGCATTTAAAAGTGCAATTTAAACAAAAAGAAACTAAAATTTTGCTAGAAATCATATTGGGAGCAAGAACTTCTTATTCTTTAGGGGACGTGTTTCATTCATAGTAGGGGTAGCTCCAGATGCCCAGGGTTGCAACCACATCGAGTGTTATCTGCATTACAGAGAGCCAAATAGGAGGATGAAGAAGGCAAGATCAACCCATTCGTACTGAAGTGTTTCCCACTCCCACTCACCTTGGTTGAGCACATCCTAGTCCCATGCATTTGAGATTAGATTCCGACAAAAAAAGCTATTTCATCTATTAATTAAAGTGCACCTATTTTAAATAAGTATGATTTATAATTAATTAAATATATATAATATACAATATAATTAGTTAATTAACAATTATGACTTACATCATACTAAAATATTATATTGTAACCAGTGGTTAAAATACATAATTTATTGTTTGATCTATTTCTATATTATACAATTAGCTATTAGCTATTAAATATTAATTTTCTTTTAAAATAACTAAAAATATAAAGTATCCTAAAATGTTTATCACATTGACTCTAATAGGATATGAGCTAAATGGCTATATCCTAAATGTCATAGCCATCCCAACATTTCTGTATTATTATATGAATTATAATTAATTAAATATATAGAATACTTAGTTAATTACAATGGTAATCATAATAAAATATTATATTAAAAGAAATTTGTTTAAAATACATAATTTATTGTTTTATCTATTTTTATATTATATATTTAGTTATTAAATATTAATATTCTTTTAAAATAACTAAAAATAAAAATTGTTTAATTGACCCATGACTTCTTATTGGAAAGGTGCTTTTAACAACAAGAACTCAACCAATTAAGGTAACCTTAAGGGCTTAAAAGTATTGGAAGTTATAAGAGACTATATTTAGTATTTCAAGAATCATGCTCAAGATGATCTTTTTTTTTTTTTTTGAAGGGTATGTGGTGGGACTACCAGACCATCCTACAAGAAGTGCCTTCACAATTCACCCATTCACCATTCTATACTCCATGGGCTATTTCAAGATTATCTTACCAAAATCTTGATCAAGGTTATGTTTATATCTCATAAAGAGGTCGCACATTCAAATATAGAGGAGGTTAGAGTATGTACATCTCTGGAGACTTTAGCAATCAAATCATTACATGGAAGCAAATCCCTTGTCCCACAAACAAGGGGATCTCATACACCAATTTGGTGTTTGGCTTGGTCGTGACCTTAAGATTAGATTATTGTTATTATTATGTAGTTAATTACTGCCAAATAAAATATCATAAATAATCATCATTAACTTTTATGCTTCCAATTTAACTATTATTATGGACCTAATTTCTTTAAATTCAATTTGTTTTTGAATTTCAACTAATCAAATATATAATTTTTCCTATGAGACCCATTTTAAACCCAATTTGTTCTAGAAACTTTTTACAATTTGAATTTGCATATTCAACCCCATTTTGAGAGACTAGTTGTAGAAGCACATTAACCTCATATAACTTTCCCATCACATAATTAATTTGGATTCCCCATAGGGTGCAACACCCAATAGAGTAATAATAGTGTAGTTATGGGGATCATTCAATGTAAAGTGGATTAGGCCCACTATTAGTATGCACTAGTTAGTTAGCATGGAATAAATGTAATGTGGCCTCATTAAAGAAGGTCCACTAGATAGTGAGGAGGTGGTTATGATTAGGGTTTCATAGATATCTATAAATAAGTATCGACACCTCATAAAGGGCATGTATGAAAGTATTTTGTATTAGATTTTGGCTCATTGTAACGTGTCGCCCTACCTTAATGATATTTTGATAAATAAAATAGTAGCATATTGAATATCTTGTTTGTGATTTAGGTTTAAGATCAAGGATCATAACAAGTGATATCATAAATCCTTTTTAGGTAAGAAAGTATATATTTTTTATTATTATTTTTTTTTTTTTCCAAGGGAAAAAAGGACACACTACACAAATCCATTCCTATAACTTTTTGCATAGAATATAAAGAAACCAATTGCAAATTTGATTTCCTCTAAAAAAATCAATTTAAAACTAAATTAAGTTAAAAAAACATTCAAATTAGAGTCGAGAAGTGGAGATATATTTTATTTACCATCAAATATTATGGGGCTTTTGCGATGATGATGAAAAGTATTGTAGAATGTATATCTTTTAATAGAGTTCCCAAAATTGCAACCAAACCAATGCCATTGGATAAAGGATTTTCTGGGATTTGATTTAATAAATTATACATTATGCTTTTGGTCCATAACTAGTGCAATACAACCCATACAAAATTTCCATCCCCAAACGTTAACAAAACTAAAGAATGGCCATGTGGAGGAACATGGCATGGGATGATCAAATGTTCATATTAAGGTCGTTTCTTGATCTAGTGAAGGAGGCTTAGGTAGTAGCATATAAGGCTTTGGTACAATCATAGCGACTTAAGGAGGAATTTCAGGGATTTATTAAAAGTGGTATAATTTATGAGACATCCTCTCATCCAAGTAGAGTATACTAGTGCCTAGTATTGTATAGAGAATGCTTATGATGATTGGTACATGGAAAATTATCATTTATAGGAAGATAACTATTTTCACTTCCCATTTGATGACTCTACTCCACCTTATGTAGAGATCATCATCAAGGGTTATCAAGAGCCAGTTATAACTACCAATGGTCATCTTGCTTATTCTCTAATTGTATTGTTCCGTCCATATCTATAAATGACCTTTTATAATTGCATAGACATCGTGGATTCTAAATCTTAGTCTATTTATTGGTGATTAATAGATATACCACCATAGTCATGATTCTATTTGGATCCACATGACCGTGGTGGCATTTATAGCACAACAATCAAGAGTTTGTTGAACATAGGAGTCATCAGTTGGGAATTAACATGAGCAACTAGACATGGGACTCAAGTTTACAGACAAACTCCTTAGTTACTTCACATTGAAATGAGTAATTGCATATGGGACATTGACTACTTCAACATGGAGGTCAACACTCATACATGGGACCTTGGTTTATTGTCATATATATCATCACTAAAATCATTAATGGGAACACTTTTCTAAGGGAGATGAAATGTTGGGATCTTCATTAAGGTTGTAATGGGAGGGATGAAGGGCCTAATAGAGTAATAATAGTGTCGTTACAATTGTCAATCAAGGTAAAGCAGACTAGTTCCACTATGTTTGTTTTATTAAATAAGACATAATAGTTTGTTAGCACAGAATAAATATAATGTGGTCTCATTAAAGAAGTTCCATAGATAGTTAGGATGTGGTTATGATATATGTTTCATAATTATATATAAGTAAGGATGACATCCTCGTCATGGAAATGCATTAGATTATTTTATATTGGATCTTGGCACAATCAAAGGTTGCTCTACCTTAAGATGCAAGTGAACATGAGTGAACTCCTTACATAAAAGGATCATTGCAAGGTGTTGCTCTACCTTAAGAGTATGAATAAATAAAGTGTGAATACTTCCAAATATCTTGGTTTTGATTCAAGTTTAATTATAATTGGAGCTTTGTTCATAGGAGGTTATACCATTAGAGAGGGTTGTAAACATTTCTCACTCTTTGGAGATATTGAATACAAGGAATGTGTTTTGCATGTTTAATCTCATTTTCTCTTGTTTTTACTTTTCCACATTTAATTTTTTCAAATTGTGTTCATATTCTACTATTTTCGTTGATTAAGTACATTACATATTCACGTGAACACATCTCCTTTCTCTTTCCAAGTTACACTAAATCAACAGTGGTGGAAGTTATTAGATATACAGAATGGGTTGTAAACTTTATAACTATCTCGGCTTTGCATTCTTTGCTTACCATTGTATTTTTTTAATGATAATCTTAGACCATATTTGATCAAACCATAGTAAAACAAAGATCCACCATTACCTAAGAATGACAAGTCTATTAATAGGGGAATTTTGAAGTTAGAAATGAGCCTCAAAACAAAAAATGTACTAACAAAATTAACTTCAAAAGAACCAATAGTGTTGAAGTGATGATGCCATCCTAGGGGAGAAAGTTTTGGAGGGAAAAGAAGAAAATGATTTTTTAAATCATATTTTCATCTTATCTCCTTGTACGTTTACTCAAATGTTAAGTGTAGACACTCGATGAACGCTGAATTAAATTCGACATCCAACAAGTACCCAATTTGCATACTTTTGAGTAGACCTACACCAAAAAAATTGAAAACACATGAAAAAAGCGTACATGCTTTTTTCATGTATTTTCATTTTTTAATGTGGGTCTACTCAGAAATATGTAGAGTGGGTACTCAAAGGATGCGGAATTTGATTCCACATCCAACGAGTGTCTACAGATTACATTTGAGTAAAACTACAAAGAGATAAGCTGAAAATACAATAAAAGAAGTAATTTATTTTCCTTTTTCTTTAAAAATTCATCACTCTTATTTTATTATTTTAACTATTAATTTATTATTTTCCTTAGGAGGCCCATTTTAGACCTCAAAATTCCCCTAATGTAAGTAGAGTAATAAGTAAATACCATTACTTCAACTAAAGAAGCACCACTCAAATCCCCATACGAACCTCACTCCTCTCTACATCCATCACAATAGCCATTACATAACCCTTCTCTTTATTCAACTTCCTCACATTATTGATAACATTGCAATGCTAATCCATAGTACCTTAGTAGATTACAACATTCATTTCCCCCATGGCTAGGGTTTTAAGACGCTCAAAACTAAATGAAGCAAGCCCAATTGTGTGCACAAGGTTCATCCTTCCCATGCTTCAAAATCATTTTTCCTTAAGGTTAAACTCCATTACATACTCCACCTCTATAATTGATGGTATGATGACAACATTTTTCATGATAATAACATCAATGGAAGAGCCATTTTTGTTATTCTCATTTACAATCTTTAGCATCACTAAAGGCTTCCATACATTACAAAGTCTAAAGAACCAAGTTCACTAATTAAATTTGAATTGAATGAGTATATTCAGATAAGCATTCAACATAAGTTTATGACATAACCATTATTGAGATTAAGTTTCTAACACTGATTAGCATTTTTCAATTTCAATTCTTCCAACATCTAGTGCTAGATTGGACCCAAACTTCAATAAGAGATAATCAAGAATAACTTTTTTAACTTACTCCAAAACCAACCTATCAACACCAGAGAGTTCGAAATGCTTATTCTACTTGGACCAAGGGAACCATTCTATAGTTTAATAATCAAAGAGGGTCTAAAAAAACATTAAACTCTCTAAACAAGGTGATTTAGCCAATTTCTTGCATTAGTGCAAAAGAATAATTGGCTACCAAATCAAGCATTTATTAAAAGACACACCAAATTTGAGCACTCAAACGTTTCCAATTTAGAAATGCTTAATATTCTCCTAAAACTTCTAGATGTTTTGAGAAAAAAAAGAGCCCTTTGACTTTAACCATGATTAGGGTAACCACAAGGATTTGTAGTTTAAGCATGATGAAGACTTATTACCAAATGGTTCCTCCATTGGCATAATTACAAAAAAACACCTTACATATGTTTTTCATTTCTAGACTCAAAATACCTATTTAGCATACAACTTCTGAAATTGAATATAAATTCTAATTATCTACATTCCAATCTTTCTCTCCTCAAAACAATAAAGATTTTTAATTAACTCCATAAAAGTCCACCCTATTAATATTTCTCGAAAACAAACTTTAAAAATATTTTGGATAACAATTAAAAAAAAACTAAAAAAAATAATAAACATAAATTGGCAACTATAAATTTAATGCAAATTTAAACATAAAAATTACTATCCAAATTAATTAATGATTTTCAATTTTTTTCACCTTTTTAATAACCATTATTTCTCATAATTTTCATTTTATATATATTAATAATCATTTCCCATATTTCATAAACTATACTTGAAAGTAATATTAAGTAAAAGAAAAAAAAATCACCTTAAATCACAACCACCACAATTAATGTTAAGAATTTTCTGAAAACTTAAGAAATTATCTTTAAAAAAATTAAAAATTACCCACAACCTCGATTTATGAATAACTAGTAGAATTAGTTTTCCTCATAACTAAAATATCAAGGTCCTACTCCTAGTCATCACACCCACATGAGAAAATAAGTGTGGAGAATATGAGTAAAACCAAACTCAATATTTCTAGGGGAATTGATTATAGGAGATGAACACATGACAAAGAGTCAAGTTAATATTTATTTATTCTCAAGCAATTCGAACGTGGTACCATTGACCTAATTACTTTTGTGTTCATGTGACCTTGTCTTTTTATAGTCGTCTATGCACAACTTGTTTGAAACCTTTTATACCGTATTATTTTTTTAATGTTTACTCTAAGTTAAGGTTAGGTTATTGATATTTAGGTAACTATTATCCACCCACTTTCATGTCCAGTTGTCATGTTCCATGCTATCTTTAATGTTTACTCTAAGTTAAGGTTAGGTTGTTGATATTTAGGTAATATTATCCACCCACTTTCATGTCCATTTGTTATGTTCCATGCTATCTCACATATTTAATCGAAGGCTATAACACAAGGGTGATAGGGTTGTTTAAGAGGAGGGAAAGTAACCCTCATAGTTGTTCTGGTCATTACTTTAGTATAAAAGTGAGAAGGTTATTTATACTTTGCCTTATCTATTTTCAAGTTTAAATAAAGGTTTGTTATATAGTATTCCCAATTGGGTTTGTGAGCTTTTTTAAAATGTCTTTTCTATGTAATTAGAAATCGATAATTAGGTTGGGCTTGTACTTGCGTGATATAGGGTCAGTTCTAACTATCATCACTATAATATTTAGGTGCATGGTACACTTAACCAAGACATATGAGATAAGTGAAATTTAAACTAACAACACTGTAAGAAGTGTCTTATTAATACACTTTATCACTAATTGATTTATACCCATAGAGGTGAACTATAGTCTATTTTTAATATTATTATAAAAATTAAGAGGTATCTTTAATTTCATAAAATTATTGAGTTGTATAATTGTAAAAGTTTAACTAAATCTAATCTATTTATTTAACAACTTATTTTTCCATTAGGTTATTTATGAGTTTTAATTTAGAGAGAGTTAGAGGAATATATTTTTATAGATAGTCAAATTGTTGCTGTAAAGAGGAATTTTTTTATATTTTATATATACAAAAAGATCTTATACATCAATTTAGCATGTAAATATAATATAATTTTCATTTAAACTATATTTGTTTAATAGTAATTGGGAAATTTATATTAAGTAGAATTTGTGGTTAGCACATGTAGTTGAGTACATTTAGAAATACTTATTTGTCAAAGTTCTAAGGCAGAAAATCTAGTTCGGAATCTCTCAACATGTCCAAGAATGTGATTGACTTATTTTGCCCAATGCTCAAAATAACTACATTCCGACACTTCTTACATGAGTAGATTCTCATGAATTAGTTACATGACAATGGAAAAAAAATACATGATTAATTGGTTTTCACATCTAACTTCTTGTCACCATTGATTATTTCCGTATCTAACTTCTTGTCACCATGGATTGAGATTTAATAAGGACTTTCTTCTTCTTCTTCCCCACCTTTGTCCAAACTTCTTTTTGATGCGGGTGGAGTACTTGCAAGTTCTTCTAGGCTCGGAGAATCTTGAATTGAGGATTCTTCTTGAGTTAAAGATTCGACTTCATTGCCATTGGTTCAAGCCCTACTTTACCATGGAATTCTTGTCTTGAGTCATGTGGGATGGGATCTTCTATCTTTGGGCTTTGGGTCACTTGTTCTTATTGTTTTCCTTGAGAAATTATAGTCTCTTGAGGTGGGGAAGTCAATATGTATATTATTTGCAAAATGTTTTATTTTAAATTAAGAATAAGATTTTACTTGTTTATTTTTATTAAATAAAATTAAAAAAAGCTATAAATTGGGAAAGTTTGTTATTACTTTAATGATAAAATCTTAATATTTTTAACAAATACATCAAATAGAACTCAAGTGCAATTATTCTCTCATGGTTGTGTCAATGAAACTTAGTTGTTATGGTTGTTTCTCCTTCTTAGTTCTATCATACATGGATCTGTCGGGGGGGGGGGAGAATCCCCCTCGTCCTCTATTTGATGATGTTGTAGGTTTTCAATCCTTAATGGCTTCTTAACCTGATTTAAGAACTAAGAATGCACCCTTGAAAATTTTCAAAGATGTTGGTTAGATCCCCTTTGTTAGGTTCTCACCTGTAGCTTCATAACTTAAAGCTCTTGCTATTGCTAAGTGTGGTTTCATTAGGCAATTAATGGGCTTTTGGTCATCTCCCAATTTTATGGATTTATGGATGTAGAAGAATTGGACAACAACGATTCAAGGAACTCTCACATATTACTTATGTGGCTAAAGATATCATGTTTTTTGGTTTAGAAAAAGGAAGACATATTTTATCTTAAATAATAGACCACATTTTATGGATCCAAGAGGCAATAGAGAAATTTTGAGGTAAAAAATAGGCCTCAAAACAAAAATGTACAACCAAAAATAAACTTTATAAGAACCAATAGGATTCAATATGATGATGTCAACCATGGAGGATGATTCACCACTTTTGGAGTAAAAAGGTAAAAAGATAAAAAAAGATTAAAAAAATACTTATTCAACTCGTATTTTCAGCTTATCTCCCCACGATTTTACTCAAATTTTGAGCGGGAGCACTCATTGGATCAAAATTTAATTTTGCATCTAAGGAGTACCCATGGTGCATACTTTCTATGGACCCTACTACATGAAAAATGTGAAATACATGAAAAAACGTGATTACAATCACATTTTTTATTATGTATTTCACATTTCTGTGTAGTAGATTCCATCGAAAATACGCAACATGGATACTCCTTGGATGAAAAATTAAATTATGCTTCCAACGAGTGCTCTCGCTCGAAATTTGAGTGAAATCATAGGGAGATAAGTCAAAAATACGAGTTGAAAAAGTAGTTTTTTGTTTTTTTTGTTTTTTTTTGTTTTTGTTTGTTTGTTTGTTTGTTTTTGTTTTTTTTTTTTTTTTTTT
>APFE030652514.1:0-35287 GCA_000404065.3 Pinus taeda
AGGTGGTGTGCTGGAAATGCGGAAAGGAAGGGCACTTAAGAAGGGAGTGTAAATCTAAAGCTCCTGATAAAGGAAAGAGATCTGATGATGCTCCTTCTGCAGAGGCGAAAACCACCTCAGATGAAAGGTGGGGATGTGTACTTGGCTTCTTCAAGTACACATGTAGATCATGAGGCATGGTTGATTGACTCAGGTGCATCCTTTCACTTCACTCCCCATAGAGAGTGGTTCTGCGGGTATGAGAAATACGATGGTGGTGATGTCTTCTTAGGAGATGATAGGAAGGCTAGAATCATTGGTTGCGGAAAAGTAAAGTTGAAGTTGCAAGGTGGAAGGGTTAGACCCTTCCGGGTGTTCTGCATCCTGCGTTGGCCAGAATCTGATTTCTGTAAGCAAGTTGGATGATGCAGGTGTAAAGATAGTGTTCGAGAAGGATACCTGCAAGATGGTTCGAGGAGCACTGGTATTGATGCGGGGAGTTCGGATTGGAACTCTGTACAAGCTGCAAGGTAGCATTGTTTTTGACGGGTGCAATAGTTCTATGGTTCCTGAAAATGGAGCAGAAAATCTAGTGGTCTCTGGAGAGAAGACCATGTTGTGGCATCAAAGGCTTGGACATATTGGAGAGAAGGGCCTTCGAATACTTCCTGGTAAAGGTATGGTAGAAGGTATGAGTAATAGCTCTCTGGATTTTGATTTCTGTGAAAATTGTGTATATGGGAAGCAGAATCGGGTGAGTTTCCCCTCTGGTGGTAAGAGGACGAAAAAATATTAGAGCTTGTGCACAGTGATGTGTTTGGACCTGTGAAAGTTCCATCACTGGGTATGTCTGTGTACTATGTATCATTTAAAGGATGACTTCTCAAGGAAACCTCACTGGCTATCACTACTCACTCCTTAAGAAATAAATTTGAAGTCTTTGACAGGTTTAAAGAATTTAAGGGCTCTGGTGGAAATCAGACAGAGAAGAAGAATAAAGGTACTGAGCGACAGTTATATGGTGGAGAATTCTGCAACAAGGAATTTGAAGAATTCTGTAAAAGTGTGGTATAGCACGCAGAAGTACTCCATATACACCTCACAAAATGGAGTCGCAGAAAGAAATGAACAAGAGTTGATTGAAAGGGCAAGAAAGCATGCTCAGTGGTGCCGAGATTAGGAAGATTCATGGGCAGCAGGCCGGTGGGATACTGCATGTTTACCTGGTCAACAGGTACCTTCATCAGCGTTGGAGGATAAGACTTCACAAGAAGTATGGACTGGTAAGAAACCTCTCTTTCACATCTGAGGGTATTTGGATGTGATGCATATGTACATGTTCCAAAGGAGAAACGAACCAAGTTGGATAGTAAATCTGAAAAGTGCATCTTTATTGGGTATAAGGATGGTTTAAAGGGTTATAAGCCTTGGAACCCAGTCACACGGAAGGTTGTGTACAGTCGAGATGTGGTGTTTAGAGAGGTGAAAGATGTTATCAAACATGAAGTCCAACCAAAGAAACCTGTGAAGATAGAGTTTGAACTAAAGGAGGAAGAATCAGACTCTGTAGCAGAGGAGGAATCAGAAGATGAAGAGCCACAAACTCCGGTTGTGAGAAGATCAGCTCGAGAAAGAAGGTAGCCAGAAAGGTATAGTCCATCTGCTTTCTATTCAAATTTTGCTTTGTCTGTTGTTGATGATGATCCCATAACTGTGAAGGAAGCAGTGGAATTAGAGGATGGAAAACTCTGGAAAGAGGCCATGGTTGATGAAATGGCATCTTTGCACAAAAATGAGGCTTGGGATCTGGTGGAGTTGCCGGCTGGAAGGAAACCCATTGGCAGCAAATGGGTGTTCAAGAAGAAGACAAATGCAGAAGGGGAGGTGGAGAAATACAAAGCTCGGTTGGTAGCAAAAGGTTATTCCCAGGTGCCGGGAATTGATTTTGGTGATATTTTTTCTCCTGTTGCCAAGGTAACTTCTATTAGATTACTTTTATCTGTTGCTGCTGCTTTTGATTTTGAGCTAGAACAGATGGATGTGAAGACAACATTTCTTCACGGGGATTTGGAAGAGGAAATCTACATGAAGCAACCTGAAGGCTTTGCGGTGAAGGGTAAGGAAGAACTAGTATGCAAGTTAAAGAAGTCTCTGTATGGGTTAAAACAGTCACCAAGGATGTGGTATCAGAAATTTGATACATTTATACGGGGACTTGGCTTCACCAGAAGCAAAGCAGATCATTGTGTGTATTTTAAATTAATTGGTGACCGTGTTATTTATCTGGTCTTGTATGTGGATGATATGTTGTTGGTTGGAAATGACAAAGAAATTATCCAGGATTTGAAGACCCAATTGTCCTCCAAATTCGACATGAAAGATCTCGGTGCTGCAAACTATATTTTGGGCATGGAAATTAAAAGAGATCGGTCAAAGAGGAAGCTCTGGTTAAACCAGAGGAAGTATGTCGAGACAATACTGCAGAGGTTTAATATGTAGGATAGTAAACTAGTGAAGGTTCTTATTCCTATAGGTGTGAGGTTATCTATTGAACAGTGTCCCAAGACACAAGAAGAGGAAGAGGACATGTCCCGTGTTCCATATGTAAGTGCAGTCGGTAGCTTGATGTATGCAATGGTCTGTACTAGACCAAACATTGCACATGCAGTGGGAGTATTGAGCAGGTTTATGTCAAAACCAGGGAAAGAGCACTGGAAGCAGTGAAGCGGGTTTTCAGGTAATTGAGTGGCACTACTGATTATGGTTTGTGCTACCAAGGAAGACCAGAATTGGAAAGAGTGTTGGATATTTGTGGCTTTGTTGATGCAGACTGTGCTGGAGATCTAGATCGAAGAAGATCTACAAGTGGGTATGTGTTTAACCTATTTGGAGGTGCAGTCAGTTGGATGAGTAAGAAACAGTCTGTAGTGGCACTATCAAATACAGAGGCAGAATACATGGCAACCACTCATGCAAGCAAGGAAGTAGTTTGGTTGCAGAGATTGTGTTCAAGTATGGGGTTAGTACAAGGAGCTATAAGGATACACCGTGACAGCCAAAGTGCAATTTTCTTAGCAAAGAACCCTGCTTATCATTCAAAGACAAAGCACATTCATGTTTAGTATCACTTTGTGAGGGATATGATAGAAGACAAAAAGGTGTTGCTGGTAAAGGTCGACACTTTGAAGAATACTGCAGATGCATTGACAAAATCTATGAGTTCTGAGAAGTTCTCTTAGTGTAGAGAAACAATGGGTGTTTCAGGGCTGGAAAAATGACTAAACTCTCCTGTGACCCCCTGTGGAAATAAAACAACAAATGGGAGATTGTTGAGTTGTGTTATATTCTTTCCACATAGTTAACAGGGGGTTTGAGGGGTACCCGTAACTCCACTTTATGGGGTCTGGGGCAGCGCCTCGGAAAATTTTTGTTTTGGACCCTATGTTAGGTTGGGTGGACCCACCTATGGTTTTGTGCATGATTTTCGCACATGTTTTTTTTTTGGACGCGATGGTTTTCGGTCCATGGTTTTGGACGCGATGGTTTTTTTCGGTCCATGGTATTGGATGCTTCGGCATGTATAAATATGTATTGTAACATTGAAAGGAACATAATGAAAAATCAAGGCTGGTAGTCCTGATTTTGGGATCCAGGGGAAAATCTCTGTGCATATGTGTTTTTTATGTGTTATGCTCTCGCATTGTTTATTTTTTCTGTGATTTAGAATTCGTATGCAGGTAATTTATGTACGGGGTTAAAACCTACAATGCTTCTCCCTTAATGGAAAAATCTCTTGTCATAGTTCATTAGATTGGTGGCACTATGGATAGTCGGCAATTGACCAAGCCCAACATTGACCAATGCCACTTTAATGTACTATGGATGCCATTTCTGTTTAATGTACTTTAAACATGTTCAAATTAGTAGATTTCATTGTTGGTTATTATTTTGCTTATCATCTTTATTTTTCCCACTCTAATCGTATCATCTTTGGATCTTTTTGTCATTCCCCTAGATCTATTCTTGCAAGTCTAATTCTTTAAAGGGTGCTAGCTCAATGGAAGAGTGCCTACTTTACAAGTAGGAGGTTGGTGGTTTGATTCCATTATGCCCTGATATTAAGGGAATGACAATGATTAGCTTTTGGTGACGGAGGTTATTTTGACTATCACTAATAAGCTTATGGTGACATTTTTCGACCTCACCAAAATATGAAATGGTGACGGTCAATGAATGCCACCATATATATGCATCAATAGTAATGGCTATGAAAGGTCCATCACCATAAATCACTGATGTTCATATGAAATGGTGACGGTCAATGAACAACACCATATATATATGCATTAATAGTGACAGTCATGAAAGGTCAATCACAATAAATCATTGGTGTTCATATGAAACGGTGAAGGTCACTACTGGAGCCTAAGGTTTGTCACCATTGCTAATATGAAATGGCGATGCACACTATCTGTCATTATAAATCATTATTGGTGATGAACCTTGAATGTCACCATAACACTTATATTTTTGGCGATGCCACCTTTGGTGACGGAGGCTCTTTTGAATGTCACCAATGAACTTATGGTGACATTTTTTACCCTCACCAATGTCCTTTTTTCCTGTAGTGAGTTTTAAGATACTTATCTGCAGAAAGTCCTTACTAGGTTAAAGATTCTTTGTGACTGATAACATCTATACTTTGTAGAGGTAAGAGTTTGTTCATAGAATAAATGTTTTAGCAAGATCAAGTTTTTCCAAAGAAGTTAGGTTTACTTTGATACTCAAATGTCATAATTATTTCTTTAACTTTTCCTACTTATAGAAGCGAAAAATAAAAAATACTATCAAAAAATTTATTTTGAAAAAACCAAAAGTAAATACTACATAAACTTTATTTTCCTAAGAATTTTAAAGGGGATATGATACAAAATTAGAAGAGGTTATCATATAGGAAAAGTATTTCTTCAGAATTTTCCCATTAATGGGCAAGAAATCTGTTCTTCCTGATAAGTCTTGTAAAAGAAATGTTGATTGACCAATTTTCTCAATGATTTGGAAAGGGCCAAGCCATAGTCTTTGGAATTTGGTATGTTTACCTTTTTCCTCATGTGCTTTGTCCCATTTCAAAACCATATCACCTACTTCAAAGGTTTTATGACTAGCATAGGTTGTATCAAAAGAGGTTTTGACTAATTGTTGATGATGGAAGTAGGTTGCTTTAGCCTTTTCTCATTCTTCTTCGAGCTTAAGAATCTGGAATTATCTTGCTTGGAGAGAAGAGGAAGGGTTTTCATCGATGAATTGCACTAGGTCAAGAGATGGAATTTCTATTTTGTGGGGAGAACAACTTATTTTCCATAATCTAAAGCAAAAGGAGAAGAACTGATGGAGGCCTTCTATGTAATTTTGTCTACCCAAAGAGCAAATGTCAATGCTTTGTGCTAATTCCTATGATTTCGGTCAATATTCCTTTTGATGATTCTGATGAGGTTTTTGTTTTTTGATTCTGCTAATCCATTACCTTGTGGATAATAGTTTTCTGCATTAATTTAAAAACTCGCTTTAAAGCAAATTCCACCATTGTATTTCCAGAAAAATAAGATGCATTGTCAAACATTAAAGTTGTAGGTAAGCCAAACCTAGTTATTATATATTGATCAATGAAGTCTGTGAGATTTTCTGTATTAGCTAGATTTACCTGTTTTATAAAACAATCAGTAGCTGTAAGGATGTATTTGTGCTACTTGGAAGAGTTAGGAACAATATCACCAATTATATCTAATCCCCATTCTTCAAATGGTTGTTGGATGTTTACTGGTTGCAAAGGGAATGTTGGCTTCTTTTATCTTCCGGCTGCATTTTGACAAGTTTTACACTTTTTTTCATATTCATGTGCATCCTTGAATAGTGTTGGCCAATAATAACCTGCATGCAGGATTTTGTGAGCTATGGTGTTTCCTCTAAAACATCCTCCAACTGGTCCATCATGTAATTCCTGCATGACCTTTTCAGCTTTAGGTTTTTCTAGGCATCTTAACAATACCGAATCATAATTTTTCCTAAAAAATACATCATTGATTAATTCATACTAATTTGATTTCAACCTTAAATCATGATTTGTTTTATAATTGAGATGCATAGGAGCATATCCATTCTTCAAATAAAATTTCAAATCAACATATTTTGATTGTGCATCATTGAGGCTTACCTTTGATATTTTAACTTCATTACCTTGGTCTTCTCCTACTGATAAGTGGGAAGCTCTAGTTAGCATCCTGTAAAAACCTTGGCCCCTAACAATTTTAGCTGGCTAGATTTCTACATCATATTATTGAAGCACAATAATCCAATTGGCTCTTTTCTCCCCTACTCTTTGAATCAATAATTACCTTATGGGTTTTGAGAAGAAAAGGTATGAAATGTTTCAAGGTTTTAAAAATAGAAAATCTTGTTTCTCAACAACTGAATAATTTAACTCGGCACCTTGCAAGTTAGAACTAAAAAAGGGGATGGGTGCCTTGATATTTTGATCATTTAGTTGTGTTAAACCACTACATATGATGTATTAGATGAAAATGTGTATAACAAAAAAGGTTTGAGAAAGTTAGGAGTTGTTAAAGAAGGAGCATTGATAATGGATTTTTTTAATAAACTCAAATGACTCTCTTTCATCTTTACTCCACTTGAATACTGCGTTTTCTCTTATCATTGCTTGAACGGGTAGGATAATCTGTGAAAAATCTGGAACAAATAATTTTACAAAATTAATATGGCCTAGGATGATTGCATGGTCTTTTAGTTATGTAGGAGAGGAATTTTTTCAATCTCTTGGACTCTATCAGGATCAATGTAAATCCCTTTCTTGGACACTATAAATCCAAGGAGTTTGCCTTCTGGTAAAGAAAAATAAGAATTTTTGGGATTTAAAGAAATTCCATATTTCTTGCATATTTCAAAAATGTGCTTTAGGTCATTTAAATGATTGTTTCTATCCTTAGAATAGATTGTGATCTCATCTATCTAAATAAAAACTAATTTATTAATCATACCTTTGAAAGAAATATCCATAGCGCATTGAAATGTAGCACCTACATTTATGAGTCTGAAAGGCATCTTCTGATAAGCATATGTCCCCCACTTAGTCCTAAATGTTGTCTTCAATTTGTCATATGGATGTACAAGAATTTGATTGTATCCTGAAAATCCATCTAGAAAAGACATTAATTTGGAACCTGCAACTAATTGCAATATTTGCTCCATAGTAGGTAGAGGAATGTTATCATTTTGAGAAACTCTATTCGGGTTTCTAAAATCAATACAAATCCTAATATCACCATTCTTTTTCCTTATAGGGACCATATTTGATACCCACTTTGAGTGTCTAATAGGAAAGATTATTTTTGCTTTGAGAAGCTTGTTCAATTCATATTTGATTTGACTTTCAAGGTTTGGGTGAATTTTCCTAAGATTTCGTTGTATTGGTTTTTCATTCGAAGTCATTGGTATGGTATGTTGAATTACAGAGGTATCGTAGGTCTTGAGATCTGCATAATCCCAGGAAAAGATACATTTATATGTTTTTAACAACTTAATGAATGATATCCTTTCTTTAGATGATAAACCAAGACCTAGGTTGACAATTTGATGTTTTTCAGTTGAACCTAGGTTTACCACTTCAAATCTCAGAGTGGAACTCTGAGTTTTGGAGTTGGTAGTCTTTTTGAATCTATCCTTTAAATCATAGAGATCCTCTATCTTAACTACAGACGTCGGAATTGGGTTTCGATCTTGTTTATGGTTGATTTTCAGATCATGCGCATGTTCATCTATGATCTGTTCCTCATAAGGCCCTTATGATGTAAGGAAAGTGATTATATCAACATCATTATTAAACACTCTCTAATTTGTCACATTATCGGGAATGGACAGCCTAAAAGGAACTCTATTGAAAATCTATCTGGACTAAATTCTTCCAAAGGTATAAGCTTGGATGCCACATTAGCAAGTAAATCAACACTTGCATTTTGCAATCTGGGAAATGAAGAAATGTTAAAAGCAGTGAAATGAGAAGTAATATTCTGGGCAAGAGATTGATAATGTTTAAGGTGCCCAAACACATAATAAATTGTGTTTCTTACCTGTTTAACAATTATTTTAGAATCTCCATATACTTGCAAATATTTTACATTAAGGCCATTGGCTTTATACATCCCTTGAATCAATGCTTCATATTTGGCGGTATTGTTAGTGCATTGAAATTCAAGTTTGTAAGCTAATATGGCTTTCTCTCCTTGTGGGCTAATTAAAATACATCTTGCACCTGCACCATCTTTACATTTGGAACCATCAAAATAAAGAGTCCAAGATAATGAATTATATAAAATATTTTCTACTATATTTAAACATTGGGAAGCATTTGTTTATGAAAAATTATCTATTTGAGACACTACAACATCATTCAGAAAGGGAGACCTCTAGCATTGAAGGATCCCAGGAATGAATTAGTTGAATAATTTCCAATGATCTTATTGGTGAAAGCAACACGTTCATTGCTTCCCTCGAGATCAGTGACTATGTATTTCATGAATTTTTCTCGTTCTACTCTTATTTGGTTTGGTTTATCATTGTGTGGCAACCACATGTGAGACCAATCAGTTGCGAAGTATCCATGCAACTTTTTAGACCAATTCCTACAGAAAATTAAACCATAAAATTCGGGTATATCAGCCACTAAAATATCGATTATCTGCGAAACTTTTGTATTAGAGGAAAACCTAATTGAAACTGATGTTATTTCTCCAAGTACTTCTACTTTTTTCCTGTCCAGTTGAACTAGTGTACTATAGATTTTTGAGGTGTAATATTCAATTTGGTGGACACAACCCTTGGCATAATATTTGAAGAGGCTCCTAAATCAAAAAAGTAATTATGGACGTGTCTATTGAAAATCTCATAAGTAAGAAGAAATGGAGGTATATGAGAGACAGACCTATCACCTATCAGTACTAAATCTGTTGGATTTACTTTATTTGAAGAGGAGGGAGGTTTTCCCATAATGTAGGCAGCTTGAGTAACTACCACAGATGGTAGAGGGGATACATGAACTGATTTTAACTCTCTTAATAGAATTTTTTGTTGTTTCTTGAGTTTAGTGAGTTCGTGTAATGAAATGTTTGCCTGTCTTTTTCATATCTTTGACTATGTTATATTCCACTATATCCGAGATTACCAATGTTTTGGAAGCATTTGGAGGATCTAGTGGAATAAGATCAATTTAACTAGTCTTAGACTTCTTACCTACTATTTTCTCCTTTATAGGAGTAGTAGTTTTCTGTTTTTGATTTCTTATAGACATATCAAAAGAGATTTTACTTCTTGTAGTTACTAGCATAGCTTGTGCTTCTTCTTCAGTTGGAAGAATGAAATCCCACATTCCATTTAATTCAACTTCTTCTTCCATTTCATCTTCTTCTTCGGATCGTGAATCTTCTTCTATTTCTTGATCAGATTTGGCATTTGAAATAATATTCGGTGGTTGCGATGCCGAAGAAGGGTTTCGTTTAAATGAGTGAAAATGTTTCTTGGGAGTAGAGGATTCTGCGACCTGCTTCTTGATTTCGACCATTTCATTGGACTTGGTTTTTAACACTTTCTAAAGGCCTTCAAGATCGAAAGGGTCCTTTGAAGTTTTCTTTTTTGAATCATCCTTAAATGTTACTTTCTTTGACTTCCTTTCGTCTGTCTATGATCTTTTTTCTAAAGCTATAATTATTCTTTCTACAGACAGAGCTTCTTTCATGTTTTGAACAAGGGTAGCCTCATTGGCTCTATCTACAAAAATTGCAATATTAGAAGGAAGGGAGGATATGTACCATTCTATTTGTACATCTACTACAAGTTTTTAGGCAGCTGGGATTTTTTTTAGTAACCTGTTAAATTTGGAGTTGAATTCTTTGATCCTTTCATCTGAATTTTCTTTTAAGTTAGAAAAATCATTGATTAAGGATGCTATGGTCTTGTCATCACCAAATTTTGCAAGAAATACTTCTTGAAAAGTATCCTAGTCTCTTATTGAACCTGTTGGAAGGGAAAAATACCAAGACCCAACAAATCCTTGGAAGGTATAAGGAAATAGTATGATTACAAGATCTTCATGTGCAACTCCATTAAGATTCATGGCTAACATAAAGTTATTTATATGTTCTTTGGTTGGAAGGCCATCATTAGGATTGTACTTAGGTAACCATTTTTCTCGGTTTGCTAGGATAGCATTTGGATTAACAACTAGAACAACATCAGGATTTTTCCAAGGTTGAGCAGGCTAATTGGCCATAGCTTGAGTCAGAGACTGAGAGGATGGGAAGGCCAGTCCAGAAGTAGGTATAGATGGTGAAGAAATTACTACTGGGTTAGTACTACTAGTAGCAGTACTAGTTGGAGAAGTGGATAATTGAGAAGAAGTGGATTGAATAGAAATGAATGGAGAAGTGAATGGATGGAAGGGTGATGTGATCTCGATGGTATCCAATTCAGATCTTGATGTGATAACTTTCCTACGTTGTGGAGGGATGAGAAACTAAAAAGGAGTTACTCCAAGCCTTTCACTTTTCAATCGAGTTAATACACCAATTTCTAGGAAGTAACACTTTCTTCAGAAGCTTCAGGACTTTTTGGTTTCTCGGCAGAAATGGATATTTGTTCCAATTTCTATATCAAAGAATGGACTTCAGGAGACTCGGGAGTCTAATCTAGAGAAGGTGGGTGTCTTACTACTTCAGGAGACGAGGGAGATGTTTCTACAACTTCAAATTTCTAATCTGGAAATTTTGAATGAGATCTAGAAGGTGTAGAAGTGGTGGAGGGGTTTTGACTTATGAATGTTTTTCAATTGATCTTTAGGTTTATATGCCATTGATAGTTGGATGGCCCTCCTTCTAGCACCAAAATTTTGAGGCCTCAAATTTATGCTGCTCCAACATGGGGGATAACCACCCGGTCCAGACCTTAAGACAACTCCTTTTCCATTTAAAGTGGTGGCTCCCACTAGGGATGATGGGACCAGTTTCCCATAATGGGTTTTAAAATGAGAGTGGATGGTTTTTTGAGTGATTACAATAGAATAATGATAACTAAATTCCCTATTCTATCATGCAAATCTCTAGCTAACTTAATATAATATAAACCTGGGTATTTCTGTATAATATGTGATCTAAAAAGATATATGCTTGACATGTGATAATAAATATCAATCACGTATAAAACAGAGATGATAATGTGTAAAGATAATTTATTTGACTAAATAGTTAGTCAAATAAATGTATAAACTATATCAAATATGTGATGATTTATATATGAAAATAAACAATCTCAACTAGGCATCATACAATAGTGCAATTAATTCTTAATAGAAAGAACATATCTCATATACAATTCATGAAAATAAAGCGTTGTCACTAATTAAAAAAAAAAAAAAAAAAAAAAAAAAACAAAAAAAAAAACAAAAAAAACAAAAAAAACAAAAAAAACAAAAAAAACCTAATAATACAAGATAGAAGTACCATACATGTAAAGTTCTGCTCATTTGACTAATGACATAGATCAACTCCTTTCTTCATATCAAATTATCTTCCAAGTATACAAAAGTGCATCAACAAAGAAAAGTAGTTTGATATTTAAAAGAAACAATCATGTTCCATAATTTCACCAAAGAATTCACAAACTTACAAAAGTGCATTCTTTGAATTTTTTTTTGATAAAATTAGAGACCCTTCTCTAAATCAATGAGAAGGGTAAAAATACTATTCTAACCAATGTTCAAAAATAAATTATACAAAAATTTGAGGAGGTTTCAAACAACTTTCCTCCTAACTAGTTAACTAACTCTAAGAATAAAAAGTGACTTGATGAGTAGAGGCTATGATAATGATTTGTCGTCTACCATCTTGTCCTTCAAATCACATATATCGGCCATTGGTTTGACTTGAGGAGGTGCCCCAAACTATGTTCTGACCTATCCTATGAAAATTGCATCTGTGTGAGGTGGCAACATCTGCTAACTTGAATGGAGTGAGTAGTTAAGGGTCATGATTTGACTATGTAGCTTGATGAAGTATTGCCAATACGACTCCCAATCAATATTTTCTAACTTGTCAATTGCTTCCCTTTGAGTTTCTTCTCTTTCCTTCCATCTATTATGCAAGTCATTTAGATCGGGTAGTTCTTTCGGGTTGGCTTCCTTCACTAGGTTGGTGGCAAACAAAGTGTGGTTTACCACCATTACTATATTCTTTGACACCCTGACAGCTCTTTCCACTGCTAGTTCAACTTGTTTGATCCTTGAATCCCAATCCATGAAAAGAATGTCCTTGTGTGTCTCCTCGATCTCAGGAATATTAGCTTTCCTTCCCTCTTCTGTTTCTTGCCATTCGATGAACTATGAGATTCTTGTGTTTATATTAGTAAACTCAGTTCTCTGGTCAATCGTGTTATCCATTAGCTGGTCACTAGTGATCCAATAAGGAGTGATATGTGACATATTTTGGCAAAATTGTTCTTTTTGTTTTAATAAGAGAGAATTTAGCTCTAGCGCCTCTTTTTTGAATTCCTCAGCAATAGGAACATCCTTATATCTTTCCATGGCTTTCTACAAGTCTTGGAGTTTCATGTTTTTGGTAGATATGTTTGCTTCATGGCTTATCTTCAGTACCTCCATGCTCTGTTGCAATTGGGCCAGCTACTCAGCGGCCTGCCTGTTCACACTTTCCTTCTCTGTTTTGAGCTATGCAATCTTCTCTTCCTTTTCATTCAACAAAACAAATATCTCGATAGATTTTTCCATGGTGGAAGTTACATACACTCCTTTAAACTCTGACAATCTAGTCAAGTTTCCAGCTAGGTTGGAAGGGATGTCCTTCCAAACTATGTCCATTGGCTCATTCCCAGGTGGGAGTATAGGTGTTTCTATCCTTCTCCCTTTCCTATGTCTCCTTACTACAACCTTGTGTAGCGAGTTGTAGAACACATCAAGAGGAGGGATTTCAGTCACCTTTAAGACAATTTCTAATGTGAACAAAGTGGGAATGATTTCATTCTGCTGAGACGTCGTCACTTGCTCATCCATCGGTTCAGGCTCTGTTTTTTTTTGAACCTATAGAGAAGTTTGATACTCCATAGTTTCCTGGGCATCTATTGGCTTGGGAGTGTCTTGTAGCTTTTTATTGAAATGATCCCACTCCTACTCCAAACTGCTTCTTTTGATCTCAGAATTGATATCTTTAGGTGGGGTACTCATACCCTACTTTTTGGCTGACTTTCATCTGGATTCTATTGTATTCTCGGTGTCTTGGGCCTTCACTGTATCTAGTGCTTTCCTTGTATCTACTTGAGATTCTATTTGAGAATCAGGTCCCTTGCTATTGACAGTCACACTGGGCATAGGTTTGTCCTCGATTTTTAACAAATGCAGCAGAATTATTTCGAGCCTTTTGTGTATGAACTCTTGAAAGCTTTCAAAATCTTCAGGACTTAGATTTGTCCTTTCCCATTCAAACAATTGTTCGAAGGATTGAGCTGACTGTAAAAGGTCTTCAAAATCTTTAACCTCATGGTTATACGGCTTGATCTTTACTGCAGTAGTGATGTTATATGCTATCTTGTCTAGATCAAATTTCCTTTTGGGAAAAGTATGGAGACTGAGGCTTTCTAGGCTTACTGGCTCCTTTATTGCATGGTTAAAATTTGCTAATGGAAAGGAACCACACCTAATAGGAAAAGATGGCCATAATAGCTTCTTCTTCTTTTTTCTTTTTTTTTTAGGACTTTGGTCAAGCCTTTTTCCTTGGCCTGGTGGGTTATTTCTCTTGCTAATAATTTATCAAAGACATACAAAGGGAGGACATGTGGGTCTATTGTACTACCAAAAACCCTGATGTATGTGAACCATTCTTCAACAAAATATTTTCCGACTGCAAGAAGGTCTGTAGTGGATTCTTTGGAAAACCTGTGGGCTTTCTTATTGAAAATTAATTGATGCAATGGCAAAATAAAAGCATGGCATATTTTATAAAAATGGGGCATATAATGAGATTCGCAAATTTGTTTATGGCTGAGATGGATAGGGTAGGGGTCCTACAAGGTCCATTTCGAACCCATGACTGGAAATTTAGTGTAGAAACAGATGGAATCCATGATGTAGGCACTGAAATAGAATGGAGTAAAGTTCTCTGGAGAGGAGGATTTCTTCTATTGATATTCGGTGATGACAGTGGCTAGGTTATCAGATAGGATGGTGGCCCAATTCATAATATGGGAATTGACACATGCATCAATCAAAGGAATCCATTCTATGGAAAACTTAGTATTATTAGGTAACCTATATAGTCTACATAACATAGCAGCTGCATAGTTGTAGTGGTTTGCCAAAGAGGCTACAGGATACATACCCATTTTATCAAATTTGAACTTGTTCTCCAGTGCCCTCTAGCCCTGGATCATCTTGAAAGGTTCTCTGTTCTTCTTTATGAAGTTGGCCACGTATGATTTATCATATATATCTTGAGGGTCAAGTATATGGTACATTTGCTTCAAGTCGTCCACTTTGAATGACCCCATGAGTTCCATTCTCAAGTTCCTGAATTGCCTATCTTCAATAGTGAGGTTTTCCACACCCACCTAATCATATCAGTGTATGGGAGGATTTTTTCTCTCGCTCCTATTCTGTGTGTTAGGCCCCTATACTAATAGTGTAACGCCTTATTGTTATTAGTACAACCCCCTTATTATATTGTTGTACCCATGTATTCCCCATATTGTTATTATTATGCCCCATAGAAGCCCACTGTTGTTATTATTGTTCCCTTACATTATTATTGTTATTTCTTCTCTGATTATATTATGACCCATTAGACTCTTATATATAGAAAGGAGGTCTTGTCATTTGTATCATCTAAGAATTTTTCATTTGTGTAATGTAAAGGAGGTTGCCCCCTCGAAGAGGCTTATTTCTAGGGCATTGATCTATCTTTTTGTGAGCTAGTTTCATAACATTTGGTATCAGAGCTTTGGATTCTAGGGTTTTTCTGCTCCAAATAGGTCATCGTGGAATTTTCGCTATAAATTTTTTCTGTGACATTTCATAAGCGAAAAAAAACCCATGTGAGAAGAAATCACGCTAAACCTTGGGTTTGAATTTTAGGTCTTGTATCACTATTATTTTAGAGATATGATCTGAGGAAGTTAGGGTTTTTGCAAGCTTCAGAATTTCATCTAAAATTGGTCACCGTGAGAGATTTGGCATAACCCTTTCTTGGACAATCATATTCTGATCAAATGTGTGGGGATAGAAAGAGAACTCATAGATCTACTGCAAGAAGAAATTTCAGAACTTGGAGATTTGAAATTGTAGAGTTACAGTTGTTTCAAGATCGAGCTCTTAAAATCAAGAAAAATTGAGATGAGGAAGTTTGATGGAAAGGATCCAGTAAATTGGATACTACAGATGGAGAAATATTTTGATCTACATGGTGTACCACTGTTACAAAATGTATGTATTGCATCTTCATATTTAGAACAAGATCAATTTTTATGGTATAAACAACTTTGTTCTCGTAAACCACTTGTTACGTGGTAAATTTTCACAGAGGAAATTATAGCACATTATGAGGATACAAAGGAGCAACACCACAACAATTGGAAGAAAAAAGAGCAAAAGGGCTTTGTTACAAAGTGGAAAGCAAATTATGGCAGCAAGGAATTCTACCCCTCACAACTATAAAGATGGAATTGTTGTTTCTCCTTGCCTTCCACAACCTACAAGGGTTACACCACAAAAATTGGAAGAAAAAAAAGAAAAAGGGCTTTGTTACAATTGTGATAACAAATACATTAAAGGTCATAAGTGTGCTAAGAATAAATTATTTTACATTGATTATGGAGAGGAGGAATAAAAGGATCAAGAAATGTCAAAAGAAGAGTATATACACTAGGAACCAACCCGAGAGAAAGAAGAAATGAATCCAACCATATCTTGTAAAGAATTAGAAAGAATTACTCCTCAAACTCTTAAGATAGAAGGACATATCAAGAAGAAAAAGGTTCAAGAAGTGAAAGACCACATCAAGAAAGAAGAAATGAATCCAACCATATCTTGTAATGCAATGGCCAGAATTACCACTCCTCAAACTATCAAGATAGAAGAACATGTCAAGAAGATAAATGTTCAAGAAGCAAAAGATCACATAGAGCATCGAGAAATGAATCCGACCATATCTTGTAATGCACTGGAAGAAATTACCACTCCTAAAACTCTCAAGATAGAAGGACATATCAAGAAGAAAAAGATTCAAGCAATGAAAGATCACATCGAGAACCAACAAAAAGTTCTCCAACTTTTAAAGGATAACGTCACTTTGGTGCAGAATCAAATGAAACAATAGGTAGATCAACATTGTAATGAAAGAAGTTTTGATGTAGACAATTGGGTATTTTTATGGTTACATACATACAAACAAATGTTTCTCAAGAAAGCTATTTATGAGAAGGAAATGTTAGCAATACTACACGCACTTGAGAAATGGTGACCTTACCTAATGGGAAGACACTTCAAGGTAAAAATGGATCATGATAGTATTAAATACTTTTTAGAATGAATATTATCCTCTAAAGAGAAACAAAAATGGGTCACAAAGATGTTGGGTTATGACTTTGAAATCATCTACAAAAAAGGGAAGCAAAATGTTGTGGCAGATGCACTCTCAAGAAAGGATGAGGATATGGAAGCATTGTTGTGCACCATTTATATTATCCAACTAGATTGGATAAGCGAAACAAGGTATGAATGGAAGAAGGACAAAGAAGTGTGGCCACTCATTCAAAAGTTGTTGAAGATCACAGTTCAAACAATATTTGCCAGAACTTGACGAGGAAGGAAAATCATATTGGAGCCTAGAGCAGTCAAAAAACAAGAACCCTGACAACTATGAAATCAATCCAATTTCAGAGTGTCTCATCAAGTGGAAGAACTTACCTGCTGAAGATTCCACATGGGAGGACAAGAATTTTATACAGGAGCATCAAGAACTACTTCAAGCATTGAGGACAACACCTTTTGAAGGAGAGGAGCATGTTAGGCCCCTATACTAATAGTGTAACCCCTTAATTGTATTAGTACAACCCCCTTATTATATTGTTGTACCATGTATCCCCATATTATTATATTGTGCCCCATAGAAGCCCACTACTGTTATTATGTGCCTTACATTATTATTGTTATGTCGGCTCTGATTATATTATGACCCCTTAGACTCCTATAATATATAAAGGAGGTCTTGTCATTTGTATCATCTAAGAATTGTTCATTTGTGTAATGTAAAGGAGGTTGCCCCCTCGAAGAGGCTTATTTCTAAGGCTTTGATCTATCTTTTCTATCTTTTTGTGAGTTGGTTTCATAACACTGTGAAGGAAAGAATAGACAACATCCTTGAATTGGAGTCCCAAAGGTTTTATTGAGTCAGTTGTCGCTTTTGTGACAATAAGCTTGGGACGCTCATCCTCAAGCCTATTGTATATGACCTCCCAAGTTGTTGCTCCCCCATCGATGCTGCAAACTGTACCAGAGAATATAGGAGACATTTGTGATAGCTCGGACTCTGTAATGCTCTGCCTTTTCTATTTCTACATCACTTTCCACAATCACATGTCTTTTATAGCTTGCCTGAAATGGAAGAGATATATTCAGCATAGTCGATATAGGGAAATTAAGGCTACAAACTCTCTGAAATGACTCTGAATAATGGGAGGATTTTGAATGAGATATTTAGTGTTAATTATCCATAACTTGAAACATCATTACCTCTCCTTTGGCCGCTAAACATTAATTACCCTACCAAACCATTCATTATTATATTAAAACACAATTACTTCCCATGCTTGGTGCTTTATTCGTGCATCACATCTTTTTAAACGATGTCATATAGCGTTGCATGTTTATAATGTGAAATGCGATTGCTAAATATCGCAATATCACATTTCACAAATCTTTAATGGATGACACAATGGCTAGCTTATTTATTTGCGACTCCTTTGAAATGCGATTGCAAATTATTAAGGCGTTTTGTTCAGGATGTCATAGTGGGGAGGGGGGTGGGTGTAGACCATATATCGCAATTTCTTTAAGGTGTTTATGATTATCACATGGAAAATTGCGATTTGTGATTTGCGATGAGGATCCTAAACTTGGGTTGTTTTCTAAGAGTTTTCAAGGAAATTTCTTAGAGTTAGGTTTTATTTTTCAAAGACTAAAAAATTAAAAAGAGTCCCCATTTATATTTCTAATATTAGCTATTACTATATATAAATGGGGGGGTTGTTACATAGTACAATAGGTCGATTATGCTTGAAATTGAATACCCGCATGGCTTCTTGACAAGCTTAAACTTGTCCTTCATACGCTTGGCGAGGTTGTGCTCGCCCATCTTTCCACCAAACGCCTTGACTGGATTTAGTCCTGATTGTGGTAGTAAGATGATCCTAAGGATCAGCATGTCGGTTATAGGGATTGGCTCCTCCAACCATAGGCACCCGTCGTGCACTGGGCACAACAACTATTTGATAACAATCAAATTTATGGGAGTGCAGTGGTAATGTGGCACCCATATTAGATTCAACAATCCTACCTTTTTCAACCCATGAATCCACTTCATCAGCTCTAGCATAGTGACACTACACTCCTTGTAGAATACTCGGTGCATGAAATTATTGGTAGCCAGGTGGGGGAACCGCTTAGTGTCCTTTAAGTCCCAATCTTTAAACTTCATATGTGGGATGTGTGCCAAGCGCTAACCTTCAAACATGATATTCTCTAGCAGTAGGGGTGTATGAAGGAGAAACTTTCCCTCATCTGGGTCCTTTGGGACCTTCACCTTTCCTTGGTATGAAGGGATGTATTTTGGCAGCTTCGAAATAGGGTCTACCCCCTCAATATCAATGTCCTCTACGCCCTCATCAACCTCCAGGTTGACTACTTTCTTATTTTCCTACGCGGTTGGCTTTTCTTTTCTTTGATATTTCCTTAGTGACTCATGCATCGATATTGTCTTCTTTTGTTTATCCTTCTTCGGCTTGGGAACCTCTCTTGCTGGCGCAAGCTTCGACCTAGGTGACCTCAACGATTTTGGCACTGTTGCGGGCACCTCCATACTTATGACCTCAGGGGCAGCTCCCTCAGAGGCAATAGACCCTCCAGCACTTGCAGTTTCCATGGGTTCGGACATGAAGCTATTAATAAGTTGTTGGGTTTCCTCAAGTAACCTGTCAAACACAGAACTAGTGACCAAGTCCTCAAAGAATGCATGGTTCATGCACACCAGATAGCACGACACATAATATCTTAGAATGAAAAGTGTCTCTTGTTGGGTGGCCATATATAACTTATAAGCAAGTTCAAATTCAAATTCGATTGTTCCCCCAAAAATCCACTCATAAATGCTAGATTGGCAACATATTTTCAAAGATCTTTCTCTTAAATTCAGCCTTAAATGTTTCCCCCCTGCTCCTCTTAGTTGTTTTCTCACTGTCAAATCATGAACAGTGATGGTAACAGTCATTTTCTAGCTATGTTGTGCAGTCTCTCGTCCTGTAGCACAGCTCCCTTCGCACATCTATTGACACTGTGACACCTTTCTATCCCATGTAGTCCCATCATTGTGTAGCTCTACAACCCAGGAAATGTAGTTTATAGTCCCGAACCTCCTTGCAGCTACCTGGAGCACTAAGACTATGCTACCGTAATATAGTCATTTGGCCTAATCCCCGATGTATGGCTTCAATCAGCTACCATTTACCTTTCTGGGAAATGGATCTCCATTCAATTTCACTAGCTGAATTGCTCCACCATCGATAATCTCCTTGATCACATATGGCCCTGGACAATGCATCTGAAATTTTCTTGGAAAATTATCAAACTTGTTGTCATATAATAAAACTAAATTGTTTACCTTGAAGGTGTGCAGTTTGATGCGCCGATCGTGCCATGCCTTTTCACGCTCCTACTGAACTTGTTGATGGAATCCAACCAAGAATCTATCTTATTCGAGCTCTGTCAGCTGCACAAGCCTCTCCTCTAAGGCTCCACGATCTGCCATACCTGTGAATGTCGCTATGCATAGACTAGGAACAATATATTCCATCAGCATTACTGCTTCTATGCCATAGACCAGTCGAAAAGGTGTTTATCTAGTCAACTTTTTATAAGTAGTTCTATAGGCCCATAACAATGCTAGTATGGGCACGTCCCAATCATTCCTCTGCCCATTGCAAACCTTTGTTAGCGCATTATCCAAGATATTATTAAATTCTTCCACCGTCCCATTACCCCAAGGGTGATAGGGCTTGCTCTTTTTCTAATAAACTTGGAATTCATCCGTCAGTGCGTTCATCATTTCATTAAGGAAATGTGTACCACGATCGCTTATCAAAATCTTCGAGAAACCAAACCTAGTCAGCACATATTCAAATAGGAACTTCGTTGTTGTTGCCCCTGTAAAATCCTTTACAAGCTGCACCTCCACCCATCTAGTCAAATACTTAGTTGTGGTGATGATATACCACACACCTATCTTCTTTCCTAGAGGCTGAATTTTTCCTGCAAAATCAATTGCCAATTTTTCAAATGGCTGCAATGAGACTTGCAAATTCAGAGTCAACTCATCCCTCTGTGATGGATTACCTATCCACTAACATGGATCACATGCCCTACAATAAGCTTTGGAATCCTTATGCAGTGTCAGCCACCATAACCCAACATGTAAAATCTTCTGTGTTTTGCTTTTCCTGCATAATGGCCTTCCACAACCCCTTCATGAGCTTTGTCTAGGATGTTTCTTCATTCAAACTTAGGCACATAACATTGCAATATCTCATTTGCTCCCATCTTATACTAGTGACCTACAATAACAAAAAAATCTACTACATGCACCACTAATTCCTTCTTCTATTGACTAGTGTACCCTTCCAGAGTTGTTCATATAGTCAGAAAGTGTATGATATCTGCAAAATGATTATCAGCTACATGCACCATAAAGAGTCGTGCATCAGGCAGTCCCTCCTCCAAATTAGTGCACTCCTCACCTGTTTCAATGTGTGACAGATGATCCAGTCCTACATTCAATCACCCTAGCTTCACAATGACTTCAAAATCATATTCTTGAAACAACAACAGCCATCTACATATTTCCCCCCCCAACACAGGTTTGCTGACTAGGTACTTTAATGTTGAATAGTTTGTATACATCTTAAAGTGTCCGCCGAGAAAGTAGTGTCTAAAATTTTGGAGCACATACACCATAGCAAAACCTTCGCGCTTTGTCGTCGAATACTTCTTCTTAGCCTTAGATAACTTCCCTCTTGCAAACATGATAGGGTGATCCAACTCTCCCTCACCAACCTATGTCAGTACTTCTCCCAACACAATACATGACGCATCCATATGCACATGAAATTACTTCTTCTAGTCCAGGAAGACTAGGATCAATGCAGTGACCATATTTTCTTTTAACACATCCAAGCTCTACTGACATTCTTCATTCCAATAGAATGTAGCATCCTTCTTCAATAGTTTTTCCATTTCCATGGTAATTTGGGCATAACCCTTGATAATAACCAGTATTCCCCAGCATTGCATGTAGTTGTTTGACACTTCTTGGCACCTCCAAATTGATTATAATCATGATCTTAGATGGATCCACCATTAATCCTTGCCTGCATACTACATGACCCATCAAGATTCCGAAGGGAACACAGAACAAACATTTCTTCAAATTTAGTGTGATTTGATACCTCCGGTATGTATCCAGCATCAAGCGTAGACTAGCTACATGGTGTTTTACCAACCCAAACACCATCCAATCATCAAAGTACACCTCCAAGAACATGCGAATGAAGTCCTTGAACGTCACGATGACTACACGTGAAAATATCGTCGGTGCATTCTCAATCCAAAAGGCATTACAGTGTACTGAAAGCATCCCCATTCAGTCACGAAAGTCATATTAGTCCTATCTTCTGGTGTGATCTTGATCTGATGGTACCACGAGAACCCATCAGTGAATGAATATGCTTCATGTCCTGCTATATTATCCAACACTTCATCGGTGAATGGAGTTGGAAAAGGATCATGCACGCAAGTGTCATTCAGCTTCCTCAGATCTACGCATATCCTTATTTCATCCTTCTGCTTCTTTTCCTGAACTACCATAGGACTGACCTAATCAGATTCCTCCATTGGTTCAATGATTCTTGTTGCCAACATTTGTCCAATTCTAAGCTGACCCTTTCTTTGTAATTAGGATTGAGGCGATATGGCCTCTGTTTCACAGGCTTCGTAGCTGGCTTCAATGTTATCCTCATTACTCATAAATCACCTATTGTCCCTTTCAGGTCTAAAAATTTTGTAGGGAACAAATATTGGTATTCGCAAAGTAACTCAATGATATTATCCATTGTAGCATCATCCTAGTAATCCCCTATCTTTGAAAACTTTGGCTCCACCTTTGTCCCAATATTCACTTGTCTCATTTTTCAGTGGCGCAGAAATATCTAGATTTTCTATCTACGACCCCTCAACTTAGCAGTGACCTTTTGTCTCTAGGATATTAATGTTCCTTGGATCCTCCTCTTCTTCTTCAGCAGTCACATTGTAGCACTCTAGCTCATGGCATAGCTAGGTGGTCCAAACTTGTTGAATCAAATCCAAGGGATCCTACGGGATTCGGAAGATCGTTGCCTTGACCTCCTACAGTGCTTCATAAATGCACTCGAATCCATCCTCAAAGCTGAATGTCATCAAGAATCCCTGTCTCAAAATATCCCATTCATCCATGCCATGGCGGAGCTATGTCTCCAAGTAATAATTCATAGGTATTACATCCAAGGTGTGATAGAACATATCCATCAACTCTCGTTGCGGTTCTACTCCATAAGAATTTGTCCATTTGGCTAAGTGATCGCATGGATCACTCCTCCCATCATATTTATTTGTCAATCACACCTTTGAGTGACCAAGCCACACCCTCATCAATCTTATGTATTCGTGCTGTCCATCAAAATTTTCTTTATGTGTACCCCACCATCTTGTAGGTGTGGCGCACAATTCCAAGTCCAATGGTTGGAAACTATGCTTCTCTGGCACTTCCCTTTCAAATGAATCCATAAATTTATCAACATTATTTAAACCATCATAATAAGGCAGACTCCTTACCTCCGATGATACACATTGTAGTGATTTGGTCATCTTGTTACATCGTAGCATAGACACTTTGTGCAATCTATTATGCCAGTGTTCTAATTCCTCATCTGAATTTTTATGTGCAGGAGCTTTCGCGGTCCCATGCAATACGTCCATGTGCTATCGAGTTCACCCAATCTTGATCTCGCATTTTTATCTTATAGATCTGGTTCAAATCATCATCACTTTTGTAATCATGAACCAGTTCAGTATAGCGCGGTCCTTCTACAGGGTCCAACGGTACTACTATGCGGAGAATTTTCCTTCAAATGACATTGTACACTTCTTCAAATTTATCACCCCATTCATGTCAATAGCCTAATCGATCTCAAGGAGTGCGGGGTAGGGATTGTTTTCATCGATAATCTCTATTACTTTGAAATCTACCAATGCACTCGTGTCTTCAAGGTTGACTACCACTCCATGTAATCTTCCCATGGAGATAACATTTTTCTAATTTTCCATCCTCAATTGAATAGGAGACCACTGCAGTGTAGGTCTCCCCATTCTCTCCCATGTTTCTTTCAGCAAAACATTCACATCTCACCCAAGATCCATAATAACTTGGTCTATTTCATACTCTCATATTTGCGCAGTGAGCCTCATCTCATGCCCTATTCTTGCCTTATGCTTACAAATTTTTCTGACCACGCACGATCCCTCAGGAGGATTACCAACACATTTATTGATCAACTCTTGTAATCCCTTTATGACCTTGCTAGTGCGTAGAAACTTCATACAGGTCCCCAAAAAGGTAGTAAGCATGGATGGGTCCATTTTTTTAGACTACTTACCCTGACTTCCTGAGGTAGAAGCTTCAGCAAAGCTTTTCTTTGCTTCCATGAAGGTTTCCTTCGCACACTCCAAATCAAAGCCAACCTCTTTTTTTGGAGCTTTGCGGACCCATTCACCTTCTTCAGGTCACTTTCCCTTATCTTCGCAAGTTGTCATTCCACTTCATAGCACAATATTCACATTAGGGGGGTTCAGCCCTCATCATCTGTAGGTTCTGCATAGACTGCTGAGGTTACATCCCCTTTTCACGTATCTTAGCTAATAACATAGGGTAGTCTTTTGTCGCATGGTCAAACTAGGTACAGTATTGACACGACAGGCGTGTCAAGTTTGTGCATTCTCGTGCGTAGTGTCGTAAACCTACACAATTGTAGCAAATAACTTGACCCCGACCTCTTGCAAGTCCTCCTCTACCTCGGCCTCGTCTGTGCCCCTGGTATCCTCCTCACAGCCCCCCAACGCCTTGATCTGGAGGCCTAGTTTTTGTTTGTATTCGATACATGGGCGTTCTCTCCATCATTAACTCATACTACGAAAATTGTGCTCATCGTGACCTACTGATTGGTAGAAGTTGCAGAAGAGTTTTTGCGGTGTCTATAAAATTTATGCAACAAGTGGCAATTATCCGTCGCATGTTTTCCAACTAGCTGATAGATAGAACACCATAGCACAAGCCCTGCACTTGGCCCTAATTGAGATTTCGGCCTCAGAGGCATCGACCCTCCTCCTGCAACGTAATTCGTGAAGACAGGGCAATGATCTTTATCATGCCCTTGACTCTTACATTTCAAACACCAAACCTCTTTGCACACCTCTAGCCGATCTGCTCTATCCTTCTTCAGACTTTGGAATTCTAGGCAAAGGTTCTACAACTCTGCATGAATTTGCTGAACTCCCAACGCAACATGTTGAATTGGTGTCTCGTGCAATCTCATCGTAATATCTAGGGCCTCCACCTGGGTCCTAATCTTTTGTTGTGATAAATCAACCCTTAGATGAGGCAAGAGTGAAGCCACAAACCAGTCATGGTGCTGCCCATCTGTAAGATTCATGTTAGCTTCACAGGTCTTGCACTTCAATCTCTGATCTAGCTCTCAGGGTGTTTCGCCAGGCTTCATCATAATATCTTTGAATACAATGATTGATTATGCTTCATAATTGGGCTGACTAAATTCCTTATTTAGCACAATCTGAATGCCCACTAACACATCCATCGAGTTATCAATGTAGTACTTAATGTACCATGTTAGGGCATGTTCCTGTAAAGCAGTACCCAATGTTGCTTTCTTCATCTGATCATCTGTAATGCCTTGAGCTTCCCACATAGCATTCATAACGAACCAAAATTGGTTCGGGTCCTCATTCCCTAAGCCCTTGAAAATGGGAAATTTTATTGAATTCACCATATTGAATGGTGGTGGAGGTGGTGGCGGTGTGGGCAAAGGTGTATGCGGCGAAGGTGAAGATGGAGGTGGTGTATGTGGATTTTGTATGTGCGAGAACACTCGCCTTATTAACTAGACAACGCTCTATGAAGAAGCCTGTGCTGCTTCTTTGTCATCATTGAGAAGAGGCTCAATTAGCAGGCTATATTCAGGTCCTGTGCCTTTTCTATCCCGGAATAACTTTCCACTTCGTGTAGCTCCAAACATCAAGGTAATTGCATAACCTACTTTTCACACAAGAGCATTTTAATCGAGGTATTCAAATACCTTAAATACTTACCTCACAGTCCTTTGAAGGAGCATTGCTCTGCTTCATTGTAGTTAACTAAGTTATCAACCGCAAACTATGTCACAAATCCTCCTATGATATGATCAAGCCAGTGATCGACAATGCATGCGATCTTATCTTCAGAGGCTTCCAATCTCCACACTAACTTTGGGGTCCACACTATCAGACTGTCAAGCTTCCACCTTCCTTGGTTGTCTGCCAATTTAGCGATCCACTCGTATAATTTGACTGGGAAGGAACAAAAGAAAATTTCATGTATCTCTATGTGTAGATACCTGTCTAGCCATTTTTCTTTCATCAATCGCGGGTTCTTGTTCTCTTGCGTTGCGAATTTGTGGATATTTCTATCCACCCAATCTTTAACTTCTTTCTTTGTTGGGTTCTAGTGATGTGACATCACAAATATCTTTATGTAGATCCCAGTCCTGACAATGTAACCATTTGTTGGCTTAGTGGGTCCTAACCCAGGTTTAGAGTTAAGTTTTCCAAACAAATCCCTACACTACTGGCCCTTTCGGCATCAATCCACAGAGCATAGACTAAAGTCTCACCTAAAGCAGTATGGGGGGATGCTGTAACCAAGTTTTCGCATCCAGAGATGGTTATGATGTTGCTTTATGCCCTAACCCTACCTTCACGTAAATCGATAACCCCTTAGGGCTTATCGATATGAATTCCTCTTATCAACCTCCAGACCTTTGTGAAGGTCTACGACTGCCTTTCACGGACCCGAAATAGGAAAACCAACTACATATGTGCTTCTAAGATTGCTTCTACTTCTGTATTTACCTAGATCAACTTAAGTGTCTGATAATTTTAACATGCATTAAGATACTCTTCGCATAAACAGATATTATGACTTGCATTCATATAACAATGTAAAATATATAGATTCACATATCAACACAACATTAAATAATAAGCCCATTATCCATCATAATATAAATGCATCCATTCATAACATAAGTAATTGGATAAAACACATATATTTCCAGAACAATCTCTTTATTGATACTTCATATTTGCTTACAGACTCAAAACTACCCTGCGCACTCAGCTATAGGGGTCTGCGCACTCAGCTATGAACTCTAATCTAGGCCTCTGCGCACACAGCTACAGAGCCTCTCTTCTACTCTAAGACTCTTCGCGCATCACTTCTACTAACCCATTACATCAACTATGAACTTCTCCTCTATATGGACTACCTTAGACTCTCTAAGACTCTCATTTTTATACAATCCCATGGTCCACGGACCATCGATAGGTCTATACAAGGCAACACAATTTACGTAAATGAAGGGTAAAAACCCTTTATGATACTTTACATCTATGCGGCCCGCGACCATAACTTGCGAAGACTTTACAATTTACATCGCAAAAACTTGGGCTTTTTGCCCCAAAATTAACCTTAAGGGACCCTGTCCCAACACAAGAACCTATTCATTCCTGTACTTTTCTCTAAAATCATGCACATTCCTGCGATCTCTTTATATTTTCATATTTAACGATTTGTCATTAACTTAATTATTTATTTATGGATTTTATACCTTTAATTATCCTTGCAACTAATATTTGTCTTTCCTAAAGTATTTGATAAGAAAATGTATTAATCATTATGTTAGCATGGTCGAGTGCATGTAGGATTCCTACACTAGCTGGTAGATTCCTGCATTTCCCATGATAGCTCACCAACTGACGCACATCTTTGGCAAAGGATTAGTTGACCTCAAGTTGGTATCGGAGCGGGAGAGAAATCAGTGGATTGAATATCATGACCTTGGTCAGATACCTTAGATTATCATTTTGTAAACAGCTGAAAGGCTTAGTTAAGCTAATGTTGTGATTTTGTTATGGCCGTAGGCCTGAAGGCTTGTATATATTGTAAAATTATGATAGGTATTAGGGAGTGATGCCATGGTAAAATTTTGTTAAGAGACTGTGGTTATTTTGGAGTATCACCTCTCTAGGATGGATTACAGATCCAAGATGTATTTTTTCTTTTGAAACTAATATAAAGGAATGCGCCAATATGCATTTTCATTTCCTATTTTCATTGTGATGAATCTTTTACCAACTGCATTTCTCGATTTCTTAATAGGGAAACAAGTTGGTTGGCCAGGGCCCAACCAACCCAGTGCGTTCTCCCTTTCTATAAAGGTGTGTTAATTTATCTTAGAGTGAAGGCGTGAATTCATTATTTACTTTAATATTTCTCACAAGTTACAGGTTTGATTTCATTTATCGTGATTGTGTTACATATCCGTGGTGTGCAGACATAGAAATATTTGATTCCAATTTACATAAGATTTCCTTCTTATGATTGATTTCATATCTGGAAGATCGGTACAAGCACATTGTCTGTCCAAGCATGCTACATGTACTAGTGCATTTCTAATTTTGCAAGTTGATTCTATTGGTTCAGTTTTGCAAAGTCTTTTATTCCTTTCTTTTTGCAAAAGTTCTTTTATTTCTTCATGCAAGATTAATGTTTTTTTATAAAAATAAGGGCATTATTAATATCTGAGATTTCATTTGTGTGCTGCATATGGAACAAACGTTGTAGTAACTTACGAGTTTGTGCTTGCACCAAACACTTTCGAAGAAAGGATTGAATTGCATGATTAATTATTGAATGAACTCTTTGATTTAAAGAATTAAAAAGTATATCTAAATTAAATGCACATCTATCTTATGAAAATCCTGATCTACACAACCAGATGATTTCCGTAACCATATAAAAGAGTTTTATGTTTAAAAGAAGGATTTACTTTAACACTTTTGAAAATCATTTCCTGTTTAGAATCTATGTTTGGTTTAAGCATCTTTCTGCTTGTGAGAATTTAATTTTGAATTATGTTTTCTTTGCACTTTATTTCACTGAACGCACTTTTTATTTCTTTTGAATGTAATCTAGAAACCAAGTGCAAAAATATTGATTATCTGGTGTAGGAACCTTAGATCCGATACAAGATCAGAGTGTTCTAGCCTAAAGACTTAGAACTCCTACATGAAGGTTAGAAATTCAGTACAGGTACAAAACATCCTTCTAGTATCTAAACCTCATTCTGGTGCAAGCACAACGTTCTGGTATAGAAACGTCGTCGTAGTGCAGGAATAACAGTTTAGTGCAAGCAAGAATCTCTTTAAAGAAGAAAGATACACTGAGTAACTCATTTATCACACTATCTCACTGAAAGTAAATATAAAGGGTCATTTCTTTAGTTAAGATTTTTCACAATGAATTAGGATTCTATTTTATTTTCTACAAAACTACTTTTCATTTATTCCAGCACTAGAATTTCTTTGAGTATCAAATGTCGCTTGATCACCATTCTTTTTTATTTTGTAAATTTGTGGTTTAATAAGTTGGAATACAATTATAGAAGGTTCATATCATTTCTTGGCATTTCCTGTGGTATGCCTCGAAGTGTACGAAACCCCGAGTTGACAAATTAAGTGTTAAAAGGATCTTTCTTAACTACAATTCTTGCACCCAACAAAATTCATGTCGTAGTCATGAAGCATGAAGTCTTCATCCTTCCCTCTTCCCTTAAAGTGCATGGCATATTCATGAAGCATGAATCCTTCATCCTTCCCACTTCCCTTAGGGTGCATAGCGCGTTGTTGAAGCTCGAAGCCTTCATTTGAACACACTCCAAATTAAAGAATTGTACCCTCCTTGAGCACAAAAGCACACTGAGAAGGTTTGATGCCTGATCCCTTGTTCCTTTAGTGTGTGCCCCTATGCACATCTTTGTCCCTTGAGTGCATAAGTGTACCCTAAACCAAAAAATTATTCTACTTCATTCTTCGAACCTACACCCTGCGCCCTTGAGTTCTCATACTCTCTCTCTTGCTTAAGCTCACAAGCGCACCTTGAAGGCCTCTTGTGAGCCTTGACCTTTCACTACCTTCAGTGTAGTGAAAATGAATTGTGGAGCCTTCCTAAGCCATTGATGAGTTTGATTGTTCCCTCCTAATCAGGCTTCTTTATTTTGACCCTCTCACAAGTCTTTCATGAGTTGATAGTTCCATGAGCTAGGTAGTGATAGAATAGATGTTTTTAAGACTGATTTTTCTTTGTCATGAATTATTTTCATTGGTAGGAGTGCCTTCCTAGCATGACAAGATAATTCTCAAAGTAGAGAGAAAGGAGAAAGCATAAAGAAACACCCACATAGAAGAAAAACAAAACAGAGTTATCATGGAGACATGAAGTACATCATGGAACAAAACAAAAAGAATACATTGTAGGATGACTCATAGGATTCCAATATTGATCCAAGACCCTTTGAGGGTGAAGATAAGAAACCAAGTGGATCTTCCATGAATATGAATATTAGATCATATCTACCATCAAGAATGTAAGATGAAGAAGAAAGGAAGATAACTTGGCATGACTACCTCATCATGGAGTCAATGTCATCATTGTCAAATTGTATCTTGTACAAGTGTCATCAAAATAGTCAATGTGTGTCCATGTGTCATGCCACATCATCATGTGAAATGTAATGATGTATTCTCAAGAAGAGGACAAAATTTAATGTGTGGAAGTCCAAGAGAGATATGTGGAATATGAAAAGTCACTTAGTCATACATGGACAAAATCTCTTTAGGAGAAGTCCAAAAGTCACATGGAGAAGTATAAAGGACACATTAGAAGCCCAAGAGTCATGAGGGTAATTCAAGAGTCAAGAGGAGATGAAAGGTCATTCATCTTGTTATAAAATCAACCTCATAACTTAAGAAAAATGATTTTGGAGGCCTAAGCTACGGATAACTAGTCTTGGCTTCTCTACTTGGAATAGCAGAGGAAACTATTCTTTGGAGAAGAAAGAAGTGACGTAATATTCCATTAATGGAACTAATGCCTCACTATTGTAACTTTGTACTTGGATATTTCACCTAATATTGAAATTCAATGAGCCAAGACATTTTCATGCATGTATCACAAATGTTTTAGGACTATTCTTGGGATTTTTGTGGTATATTTTGTGTTCATATGTAATGGAGAAATTGAACTACTTATGTGGCTTTGGTACTCATATTGTTGAATGTGTGTTGTATTCACTATAATAATTGTTATGTGAACTATTTTTCTAACGAATATTTTCATGCTCTCATATATCTCTCTTAGGTTAGTACTATTACATCCTTCCAAAGAGTCACTCTCATCTTCTGCTCTTGAAGGCCTCCTTTTACACATTGAAATCAGTGTTTCATAATGTTAACTGACTTGCTTGTTCAAGGTTTATGTATATAATCTCTTATGTTATTTGTTGAAACCAAGGAGAACCTTTGTGATATGGTGGTTGGGCCGATACTCTAGATGGGGCTCATATTCCACATGGTATGAGGTCTAATTGGGATTTCACATTAGGGAGACCCCATGTATGTTGCTAGTATCCAACACTATCAACACCCTCAATAGATCATTTTGAAAGGATTGTAAAGAAATTTAACATTCCACCATTAATATGTATGCACCAAAATAAGACCAAGTAAGACAAGCTTCAAAAATTGAGACATTCACCACAAATAAAGAACCCTTAACACCAGAAATGCTCCAAGAATGATATATTGATTGGGCTCCAAAAAGAGAGATATTTGAAGTACCTAAACATAATTTCAAATCAAAAGGTTCATCTCATCATATAGATGATGCATCTCTTCCTTTCACAATAAAACTCATATTTTCATGTGATTTGTTAGATATAGCCTAGGAAGAGTAACTAAATAATTGTAAAAAACCGTTAAACCACATGTACAATGAAAAATATTAAGTACATGAGAGGCCCTCTCTTCCAAGTAAGGGTGAATGATTCCCATATAGGCTTTAAAGGCTCTCCAACATGTGTATATTCTCTATGAATATCTCCAAGTTTCAAATTGATCCTTCCAAGATACCTCCATAGTGGTTAAATGTGCTTCAGACAAGGTTAAAAAATTACTATATCAAAAGAAAGACCTCCAAAGAGGGAAAATCCATGAAAACAACTCCATAAATTTTTCTATATAATCTCAATACCTTCAAATAATGTATCAAATGAATACCCAAGGTCATATCTTGGGTTAAGGGACCTCCACAAAGTATGGGAGTAACTTCACGAGCTAAAAAATAAGTCATAAACCCCTAAAAATCGACATTTATGTCAAAATATATGGGGTTAACCCCTCGAGTTTAGCTCATTGATCTTCAAATGGTGTCCTTTAAGTCACCTCCACATCTTTGAACTTGTGTTAAGTGAGTTCCAAGTCATACCTTTAAGATAGAATGTCACTCAACTGACCCCCTTTACATCATATCATTCCCTACGTAACCATATAGTTGCCATAGCATCGACATGTGTGGGTTAGTCTTCACAATAGGTCAAAATCAACAAAATATATGATCAAATAAGAAAGAACTCTAGAGTCTTCCATGTCGAAAGTCAATAAAAGGTCAAAGTGTGCACAACAAGCCCAAAACTGCCTCAAAAATTATGGACCATGCCTTGAGAAATGTGAGGTTGCTTGAAAAATGTGAAAACACCCAAAAGTCATAATAACATCAAACTGAACTTTTCATCAAAATTGTGTGTAAATACCATTTCTTGAAGGATGGGTAATAGTGGCCTCCAACTTGGGGACTTGTTCTCTTCTATAAATTGCATGAGGAGTCTATAATATTGTCATTGTACAAATCAACTCCATAATACAAAATCAAATACTCAAAGATTTTATTCTAGCTAAACTATTGTTCAAATGAACTTATTATATTCATACTTTATTGTAGATTCTCCAAGTGTTGTTGCTAAGTGAAATCTAATAACTAATGTGGCCACCTCAACATATCCAAAGTACAATGTCCTCTTCCACTATGTTTGTTCATCATGCAAAATGGGGTAATACAAAAATATGGATGATTGTAGGCTAGTGTCTCCACTATTGCAAGGTTGAATATGAAAATAAACTTGTGTATATGCTCCTTAATGACATCTTTAGAAGGGTTCCAAGACTGACTGCTACATGCTTCCTATATGTATTCTTGAAGAGGGTGTTGTGAAGGAAACTCCCCTCTGTGGACAACGATGATCTCTCTAGCCCAATGAGTGCGTCTAGCAACAAACTAAACAAACCAACATACACTTTCCTAGCTTATGTTTAACAAATACAGAGAGAGAGAGAGAGAGTGACCTACCTCGCTATGATGCTAATCATTGAATCCTTTGGAGATGAATTGGATTTCTTTTCTTCCAGGTTCGCTCCTTACTTGTTCTTCACGTTCGAGTACCTGCAAGAAAGATCAAAGAGAAATACAAGGTACAGGAGCATATATGGTATACATCAAACATAAAATACTTAATAGATTAAAGAGTATTAAGCTAAAAGCATAAACATTTACACAATTATAGAAGGTGAACATCAAATGTATATATTATTAGGCTAAAATGGCAAGCATACAACCTATGCCTTGATGTCAGAGACCTCCTTTTGGTGGATGACCAACTCCAAGCAAAGACTCTTCAAGCACTCCTCCTCCAATTTAGAATGGGTAACATTTGGGCATAATCTCAGTATAAGAATGCAAACAATCAATGACAAACCATTTGGGGATGGAAGGGAGTTGATTTATAGGAAGGGAGAGGGAGTTAGGGATCCACAAAAGAGGGAGAAATGTTTAAATCTCAAGGGGAAGGCCCATAATGATAATATCAAGAGCTATAAATGGGAGAGCTCGACCATATCTACAACAACCAATATCTAGCTTGATGTTCTCGAAGTTTCTAACATATGAAGCTTCTCCCTCATTTTGGGAAAACCTGCTAGAAGAGGTTTAGGGCAGTTTTCATATCAAAACCCATGCTGGTAGAACTAGGGTAAAAAGTGCAACATACCACCAGCACGGGCAGGCAGTGGAGCAAAGCACGTTGGCCCTAAAAATTAGGGTTTTAGCTAACCTTCTTTAGAATTGACTTAGGGCAATTTTCCTTTGGTTTTCAAGGATGTTTTTATCTTTGTATCATGATAGATATACTTCACAGTTGTCAACATTTTGGCACTTCAGTGTTGGGTTGTGTTATATTCTTTCCACGTATTTAATAGGGGGTTTGAAGGGCACTTGTAACCCCACTTTATGGGGTCCAGGGCAGTGCCCTGGAAAATTCTGGTTTTGGACCCTCTGTTAGGTTGGGTGGACCCACCTATGGTTTTGTGCATGATTTTCACATATGTTTTTTGGACGCGATGGTTTTCAGTCCATGGTATTGGATGCGATGGTTTTCGGTCCATGGTATTGGATGCTTCGGCATGTATAAAAATGTATTGTAACATTGAAAGGAACATAATGAAAAATCAAGCTGGTAGTCCCGGTTTTGGGATCCAGTGGGAAAATCTCTGTGTATATGTGTTTTATGTGTTATGCTCTCGCATTGTTTGTTTTTCTGTGTTTTAGAATTCGGATGCAGGTAATTTATGTACGGGGTTAAAACCTACATTTGGTATCAGAGCTGTTTTGGCTTCAACGGGATGCCTTTGTTGCTGAGGGGTTTTGCTCGAGCCTATGGTAGACCCTGTTCAGTGGGAGATCTGCGAGATCGATTCTAGTGGTGAAAGAAGATGGCGAGCAGTGGAAATATAGAGATCGAGAAAATTAATGGTCAGAGTTTTGAGTTGTGGAAACTCAATATGGAGGATCTGTTGGTGGATAAAGACTAGTTGATCGCGGTAGATCCAGGTACTAAACCAACGAGAGTGTCCAATGAAGAATGGAAGAAGTTGGATCGAAAGGCAAAGAACACAATACGCTTGTGTGTCTTTGATTCAGTATTTCTGAATGTATCAAGGGAAGCTACGGCGAATGCTTTGTGGGACAAGTTAAGGACTTTGTACCAATCTAAGTCTCTAGTGAATAAACTGTTCCTGCAGAAAAATCTATATAACCTAAGGATGAAAGATGGAGAATCGGTGACAGAGCATATGAGTGCATTTAATACTGTGGTAAGTCAGTTAGCATCTATTGGTATTAAAATTTCAGATGAAGATAAGTGCATCAATTTGTTGTGTTCTCTACCAGATTCGTGGGATAGGCTGGTTGTTGCAATAGGTAGCAATGCAACTGCCTTACATTTTGATGAAATAGTCTCATCCTTACTGATGGAGGAGATGAGATGGAAAAATATGGAGAGCCAAAATGGTGATGCCTTGTCTATATGAGGGTGGACCCAGAACAGAAACAAAAATAAGTCATCGAGTGGGAGATCTAAATCTCCAGGAAAACTTGTAAAGGTGGTGTGCTGGAAATGCGAAAAGGAAGGGCACTACGAAAGGGACTATAAATCTAAAGCTCCTAATAAAGGAAAGGGATATGATGCTCCTTCTGTAGAGGTGAAAACCACCTCAGATGAAAGTGGGGATGTGTACTTGGCTTCTTCAAGTACACATGTAGATCATGAGGCATGGTTGATTGACTCAGGTGCATCCTTTCACTTCACTCCCCATAGAGAGTGGTTCTGCAAG
>APFE030652526.1:0-14936 GCA_000404065.3 Pinus taeda
AAAAAAAAATGTTTTAAACCACCAAGGGACCCCTTGAAACCACTTTGACACATTGGCTTAGTCCTAGCCAATGTTTACCAATCAATCCCTCAAGGAAACTACCAATTTCCTATAAATAGGACAATTTGTAGAAAACCCTATAGATTCACAAGCTAATGCAATTTTCTAAAGCAAGAGACAAGAATATACTTCTACTCTTTATAGCAGAAGCCCATAAACATTGAGCAAATAATAATCAATAGAGGAAAAGAATTAAAGGAACATAACACAATAAATATCTGGGGAAAGCCACAAATCAAAACCCCACTATCTGTTTTGTATTAATCTGGAAAGTCAAGATGAAATTACAATTCTTGTTCTCTCTAGAATAATCCCAACACTCAACAAATTCAATCTCCAACTCATAAGCAAGCTCAAGGCCAAATATTAGCCTCTTCACCAGCTCTCCAAGTCTATATTCCAATGTGTAATTCATATGGACAATAGCTTGTATTTAAATGGAAATAAAGCCTCTAAAAATAATGCAATCCCTCAAGGATCAGTTCCTAAATGGATGCACTATCAATGAAACTCAGAAAAATATAAAACAAATAGTACACTATCCCTGTACTCTAGTCTCAATTGGGTCTTTCTCAGAATTGACATGCATGAGTTTCTAATGAGTAAAAATCCAGTTAACTAGAGTAGCACTAGTGGAGTTCATTAGTGTCACCATTGACTGTTAACTCACTATTAGTTCTCTAAATCAGTTTGAGAACTAATTTAACTGAACTGTCTCATGAAACTGAGGCTCCTATTTTACAACTCACAATTAACACATGTTGGACTCCTACAAAGTAGGGAGAACATATACATGACTTCCAAAAGATTTCCAACTCAAATTTTCTAAGTTAAGTAAGTTTAATAAACTTAATTTAACTATTTTAAGCTTCTATGATAATAGAATTCGAATTTAATTCACAGTTTAATTCAGGGACAAATTAAAATAGAATTTCTTGCTGCCATTTATCACACTCCCTCTCAACAAAAAAAGGATTATCAAATACCCCGATCCTGTCTCTATGAAACTCGAATTTACATCTTGAAAATGCCTTTGTTAAGATGTTAGCATCTTTCTTCTCCATGGGAATGTAATCTAACAACATGATCCACCTCAATACACAATCTTTGAGATGGTGATACTAGATATCAATATGCTTGGACCGATCATGAAAGATTATATTTTCAGAGAGTTTGATATGACTCTAATTATCATAATAAATCACTATTGGATCCATCTGCTAACCAAACAAACCAACCAAGATCTTCCTCATCCAGATAGCCTCGCATGTTGCCTGACTTTCAGCCATGTACTTTGCCTCTACTGAACAGAGTGCAACTGATCTCTATTTCTTGTTGTACCAAGAAACTGTCACTAACCCAATACTGAAGATCCCTCCTGATGTGCTCTTCTTGTCGGATGAACTCCCTACCCAATTTGCATTGGTGAAGCCTTGAAGCTTCACTCCCTTTGTCCACCGTACCATAACCCAAACTGAGTAGTGCCTCTGAGGTATCTCAATACGTGCTTTTCTGCCTTCCAATACAACTTGGTAAGCCTAACCATCGCTTGACTAAGCTGGTTAACTGCATAGCACATATCTGGTCGTTTGTTGACCAAGTACATGAGTGAACCCACAAGCTACCTATAAACAATAACTTCCACTACTTCCCCTGAAGTAGCATCCTCCTTTCTCCAGTTACCAACTAGAGGAGTCTCCATGGGTATACTGCTCTCCATGCAAAATCTCCTGAGTATCTCATTGGCATACTTTCCATGAGATACAAAAAACTCCCCATCTCCATGCCATACCTCCATGCCAAAAAAGCAATGCATAAGCCCCATGTCCTTCATCTCAAACTCTCTTGCAAGATCCTCCTTACAAGATTTGATGAGGTTATCATCACCTGTTAGTATGAGATCATCTACATAAAGTACAATGATCAATAGCTTACATTCCACCACTATGTGATATAGGTTCACATTTGATTCACTCTTCGTGAAGCCCAACCCAGTGAAGTAGCTGTCTATCCTGGTCTACCAAGCACAGGGTGATTGCTTCTGCCCATACAACGCTCTCTTGAGTTGGCACACATTCGACTCATGGTGTAAGGTTTAAAAAAATTTAGGTTGTTCTATGTACACCTCTTCCTAAATAATTCCATTGAGGAGGGTAGTCTTCACATCCATTTGATGGATCTTCCAACTCGTCTGTGTTGATAGTGCCAAAATAGATCTGATTGACGAGTACCTTGCAACAAGAGAAAATGTTTCATCATAGTCAATCCGCTCTACCTGTGAAAAGCCACGGGTCACAAATCTAGTCTTATGCTTCTCCACACTACCATCTACAGCTTACTTTACCTTGTAAAGCCAACTGGAGATCACAACTGAATTGTTGTCTGGTCTCGGGACCACATCCCAAACACTGTTTCGAACTATGGAGTCATATTCCTCTACCATCACATCAACCCAAATAGGTTGTTGCACTACTTCCTGAAAGGAAGATGGCTATGTCACAACACATGCACCCATAAGTGGCATGTATCCGGTGTACCTCTCTAGTGACCTCCTCTGTCTGCACTGTGAAGAGGGTGCTCCCACATTCTCCCGTGCATCATCCAATAATCTATCAACCTCTCTAGTGCGCCTTCTTCCCTCTCTGGAGGACTCTTCCTGAGTGGATGTCTCCACTTTATGAACCTCTGCATGTGGCTGCTCCACAAAAATATGAGGCCCCTCAACCTTAGGAGATAAAATATCCTCATCCACATGTAGCTCTATCTCCCTCTCAAGGGATACTCGCATGGTCATCTCCTCATCAACTTGATATCCCTGCAAACCACTATCATATTACTGGTCAACATGTACACTTGATAGTTGTGGGGTGTATCAATGTACCCCACAAAGATCCCCAACTCTATTGTTGGCTCAAGCTTCTTCCGTGCATCTGTCGTCACATGGAAATAAACCGATAACCCAAAAATCCTAAAGTGACCAACATTTGGCCTCTTACAGGAATAAGCCTCCTCTGGTATCTTCATCTCAAGTATCCGATGTGGGCTACAGTTCTAAACATAAAACGTTGGGTTTCATGCCTTAGCCCACAAGTGTATAGGTAGGCCCTAATCATGCAACATCACCCTTGCTGACCCTACTATGCTCCTGTTCTTCCTCTCGACAACCCCATTCTGTTGAGGGTTATGGGGTGATGTCAACTTTCTTTTAATCCCTTCCACTGCACAGAAGTTCTTAAACTCATTGGAGTCATAATCACCACAATTATCACTTTGTAGAGCTTTAACCTTCTTGCTAGACTCTTTCTTTACCAATGCTTTTAACTCACAAAACTTTGTGAAAGTTTGATCCTTTTTTTGCATAAAAAATAACCAACATTTACAAGAGTAGTCATCAACAAATATAACATGATACCTGTGTTTGGTTGTGGATGTTGTTGAGACTGGTCCACACACATCTGAATGGACTCTCTCCAAAATAGACTCTGCTCGACTGTCTCTGTCCCCAAAGGAATACTTGGTATATTTTCCCAAAGTACAACCCTTGCATGTATCAACTTTATCAAGCGTACCTTTGGGAAGACCGATAGATACTTGTTACAATATCTTCAAAGCCCCATGATGTAAGTGGCCCAATCGCATGTGCCACAACTCACTGACATCTCGGCTTAACATATTTTCCGCTTTTGAACTCAAAGTAGCACAATCCTCTACCTCTATCTTATAGAGATTCTGAACTTGAATCCCTGTCTTCTTTACTTGACTTGTGGCTATGTGTCGAAGGAACGCCTTTCCTTTCAAAAAGATCACATCATAACCTCTATCGTCAAGCATGGCAATGGATACCAAGTTCTTCGTCAGTTTGGGTACATGCATAACATTCTTCAAGGTGAGTGGAGCTGCATGATCCCTCCAAAAAGTAATAGTGCCCACACCAGTAACACTATACTTATTGTCATCACCCATATCGATATGCATATTGAGATCTTTCTCCTCCAATTCACTGAATAACTCTTTTCCACTAGTCATGTGGAAAGAAGCTCCACAATCTAAGTACCAGACACTTCCCATCATTGAATACACCATGCATGCAATGAGGCAAAATCCAATTCAAATTGGGAGGCAAAAGCCTCACCTGCCACTCCTCTTGAGTACTTCTCCTTGTATTCCTTCAATGGACAGTTTGTAGCAAAGTGACCCATCTTGTGACAATGAAAGCATTTAACTTTCGTCATGTCCTTCTTCTTACTTCCATGATAAGAATATGATATGGAACAAGAAATTTTACCTTTCCCCTTCCTTTCCTTAATCGTTAAGGCATAGTTCTTTTCATCATCATTCTTTCATGAAGATCCATCCTTGATGTTCCTCCTAATCTCATCCTGCATCAAATCCAACCATAGTCGTTCCTAATCTAGCAGCTTCTCCCAACCATTGATAAAGTCCTGATAACTATGCCAACTCTTTGGGAGTCCAAGAAGAGCAAGGCTCACTATATCATCCTCAACAACCATGATTCCAACACTTCCCAGTTCATCCCGACATTGAGTGAACTTGGTCAAGTACTTTGGAATTGTCTCGCCTTTCTCCATCTTGATTTTACGAAGTTTATCCTTCAGTGCCAACTTTCTTTGATCACTGTTATTCTGATACAAGTTCGTCAATGTTTTCCACATAGCATGTAGAGTTTCCTTTCCATGGAGACTTGAGATAATTCTCGAACTCCCTCAAGGATTATACATTGTGCCTTCACCACACACTTCTTCCACTCGACCAAGTTTTGTGCATCACTAGCTGCTAGATTAGGAATTGCTTGTTCAACAAATTTCTTCAAGCCATTGTCCTCTAGCATAACCTCCATCATGTCCCTCCAGGCTATGAAATTCTAGTTTCCTTCCAAGGCATACTCAAGCCTCAATCCATGGAACACCATCTGCTAATCTTGAAGTATGTATTGCAAATTCAACTTTCACCTGTGACCCAGAAACTCAAAATTTCAAAATCTCCTATAGAGAGTTGATTTTAAATCAATGATATCTCCCTCATTTGAACTCTAATTCGGATAATTGTTTTTTCGAATTTGGGTATATTTTCCCAAGGAATCCAAATTTGCAATTTGTTTATGAAAATTTTGCACAAAAATTCTTAGATCCACCCTGCAAACTCTCGGCCCAAAAAACAATCTTGCTCCGATACGATGTAGAAAAATCCTATAGATTCACAAGCTAATGCAATTTGCTAAAGCAAGAGACAAGAATATACTTCTACTCTTTATAGTGGAAGCCAATAAACATTGAGAAAACAATAATCAACAGAGGAAGAGAATCAAAGGCACATAACACAATAAATATCTGGGGAAAGCCATAGCTCAAAACCCCACTATTTTTTTTATATTAATCCAAAAAATCAAGATGAAATTACAATGCTTGTTCTCTCTAGAACAATCCCAGCACTCAACAAATTCAATGTCCAACTCATAAGAAAGCTCAAGGCCAAAGCTTAGCCTCTTTATAATCTCTCCAAGTCTCTATTCCAATGCATAATTCCTATGGAGGATAGCTTGTATTTAAAGGGAAATAAAGCCTCTAAAAATAGCGCAAACCCTCAAAGGATCAGTTCCTAAATGCATGCACTATCAGTGAAACTGATAGTGAAACTCAAAAAAATCTAAAACAAATAGTACATTGTCCCTGCGCTCTAGTCTCAACTGGGTCTTTCTCAGAATCAACATGCATGAGTTTCTAATGAGTAAATATTCAGTTAACTAGAGTAGCACTAGTGGAGTTCATTAGTGTCACCACTGACTGTTAACTCACTATTAGGTCTCTTAATCAGTTTGAGAACTAATTGAACTAAATTGACTCATGAAACTGAGTCTTCTACTTTACAACTCACTGTTAACTCATATTGGACTCCTACAAAGTAGGGAGAACATATACATGACTTCCAACTAAAATTTCCTAAGTTAAGTAAGTTTAATAAACTTAATTTAACTATTTTAGCAGCTATGAGAATATAATTCAAGTTTAATTCACAGTGTAATTCAAGGACAAATTAAATTGGAATTTCTTGTTTCCATTTCTAAACACTTTATGTATGGTGTAATCAGAGATAAGAAAGCACATATAAAAGTAGAGGAGAAAAGAAACAAATGAAGAGTATATGTGATGAAGAGTGATGGTGAAGAAGAGGTCGAAGGCACAAGGAGCAATCAAACTGTTGGTTTAAGGGGGCTTGACCCAGGTTCAGAGTGTACTGTGCACCAATAAAATCCTCAACCACTAGCCCTTTTGGCAACAATCTACAAGTAGATCACAATCTCGCTTGAAGCAGTTATGGGACGTAGCAGAACTAGGTTTTTGTAGCCATAGGGATATTTGTGTTGTAGCGCCCATGTGTTCACTTATGTCTTATATCTATCTACAATTTCAGATACATGAATAACTTCACGATGATGATTAAATTCACAAATTGATACTTATCGCATAAACATAAGAAAGAATAGTATAACATGTATTCTTTCACATTATTCAGTAAAAATCATGCATGACTATATATATAACAACAGATAATAAACACAGAAAGATACTCAACACTTCGCCAAAACTTCTTCTTTATTAAATATCTTCAATACATACACTTCTCTGACCTGTGCACCCAGCTGCAGGTGGTCTGCACACTCAGCTGCAGACTCTTCCAAGGCCTCTGTGCACTCAACTATGGAGCCTTCCCAAAATACAGACCCAAGACAAAGAATATGATCAATCTATGAATTCTATCTATGTCTCTTAGCTATAGACAAAGCATTACATATTCTTTATATATCTTTCCTTACTGCAAGACTATGGTCCACATACCATGGATCTGACAAAACAATGGAATAGTACCCGATACCTGTTACAAAATAAGGGATTTTGACCCACCCCAAAGTCCCTAAATATTTCGCGATGAATAGAAATTTGCCAGCTCCGCTCCTCAAAATGCGGAGTCTTTGACCAAAAATTGGACCAAGTGGGCAGCGCCCAACAGCCTGCCAACACTCACCCGTAACTTGTTATGAGTCACTCGGTTGTGGTTCCCTTGATTTTCACTACAATTCCATTATAGACTGCATTGTATTGTTGGACAGTCTTTGCTATTTATTTCTCCTCTTGGTGTACCTCCTACAACAATGCCTATTTGGTTTGGCCAACAACCTTCTGCAATGTTTATGTCTCCCTTTTCTTCAACTCTTTGAGCCTTTTTTCCACTACCTGAGAAATTTTGAGGGCATCATCCTACCATAGCTGAGTCCTTGCTTGTGAAATTTTCTCCTTCCTCCGAAGATCATCTATCTAGTTTTGGAGGTTCTTTCCTTCGGTAATATTGGCAAGCCTTTGCAAGACTAGTAGGGTCTACATAACTTCTAAGATCTCTTCGCATTGCTTATGCTTCACTTGTAATTCCTCGTAGATCTTCTATATGTTTGGATCCTTGTGCAGTGAGGTCCAAATCTGCATCGTTTCATCTAGTAACTTCCCGTAGTCCGCCACTATGTCAGATATGCCTTTCAATGATGCTTTTAAGTCTTTCTACCTCTTCTCCCTCACTTTTGGTGGCATGGCTAGCTGCAACCTTATTTGCAACTCTAATATCTACACTTCATACTCGAACTTTATCTTTTCCAGTGTATTCTTTGATTCCTTGACCGCGAGGGCAAGATTCATGACCTTCTCTAATGGTGGTTCCTCGTCACTGACCTTCACGTCTGGGACTATGCTACACGTATCTTCGATGGATTTTTCGAACTATTGTCATCACTACTATGCATCATCTCTTTCCTTAGCCACCTACTCTAGCTCCTTCTTCAGTGCATCTTTTTGCTTTTCCACCTGCATCGTCAACATTGAGGTTTGTTGTTCTGGCTCCTACATCTTGATTGTTAAAATTTGATGGAATTAGTGCAACACTTGCATGGGTAGCGCAACAATATTCATGTTGATGGTCTTCCATGTTTGGCTCATTCTTTTTCCTCCAGTGTGTAGAACTATAGTGCCCCAACTGGTACCTGCAAAATTTTAACGCTGAATTGTGTCTCTATTATTCACTATACATATAACGGATGAGTTATTTGTTCTGGTTGTTTTGTTGTTTGCAGTAACGCCTTCAGCTCCATGATGCCCTACTGTACCTCAACCAAGATTTCTCTATATCAATCATCAATTATATCCCAAGTCTTCGCGGTGATCTCCTGAACCTTCTCACCGATCTCGCCAATGTCCCCATCAGTGAGGACCAGTGGTATTGCGGCATTGGACTTATATTCTTTATGATTTTTCCTCTTGCCTACCTCAATTGTTGGTACTCTCTTTTTGATAATAAAAGGTGAATCCTATGATAATATTGCACCATTGAGGGGTTCCTCGTGCTTCCACTATGTTTCCTCTATTTCTATCTCTACATCCTTTCCACTTGTACCTACATCTTGCAGGGTACCCTTCTCTGTTCCAACTGCTCCACTGGGTGGAGTCATCCACTCTTCTGGCCAATGTTGTACTGTTGCGAGAAACTCAGCTTTGGTTACTAAGTATGGAAATGGGTGTAATGTCCTAGATGGGTCCTTCATTTCCTTGACATACGCTCTGTGGAAGTCCTCTTTGAAGTCCACAATGTGACGACATTGCTTATATAAACTAGGTTACAACCTTGGATGTTGATTCACCACCATGTGTAGATCCATTGATATCACCACAAAGAAAATCCTATTATTTGGTGCGCATATCGTCTCCTTAGCAAACCAGAGGGAGGAATACCTCATTGCTTCAAAAATATCCACCTCAACATATGGAAACTGCAAGTATTCTAGCTCTTTCCATGCAACTAGAGCAATGAGGATTATTAGCAAAGTGTAGTGGAATGTCTTCCCCTCTTGGTGTGCTTCCCTGCAATCTATCAAAAATTCCTTGCATAGATAGGCAACCTAGTTAAACTAGACCCCTGTGCTACACTACACAACCAAAGATACTACAACTACAGGCACCTTATTTACACTACATTTCCTCATTATCTTACCTACCAAGATGTGCATGGTGAAGTGCACTCCTTGGTCATTGATGGAATTGATATCATATCCATGCGATTTCTTCACTACTCTGAATTTGTCCTTCATCATTTGTGCCATCTCCTTGTCCTTATTTTTGCCCGCAAATTCTTCTGTGGGGTCTTTTCCCTAATGAGGCAATGCTGTGATTCTTCTTATTAAAATATCAGCGATCGAGATCTGTGTCCCTAACCAGTTGCATCCATAATGTACCAGTGCGAGGATCTGTTACACACAGGTCATACTAGATGGGATTCTACCAAAGTGTGGCACATTCATCATGTTCAAGAGGCCCTCTCTCTGTAATTCTATAGCCCACTGGTACAGCTTCAGCCTCGTGACTCCATTTTGTGGGTACTGAACCTGCTTTAGATATCAACTTGGTTCAAATTATTGGTATTTTCTCCAATTATTAAAGTCTCAGTCTTCCATCTTCAATTGTGGGATCTTCCCCAACATTTCACCATCAAACGACACTTCCTTTGGTAGCAATGGAATGAACGTGCCAAACTTTACATCCTTTGAATCCTTAACCGACTTGATGCTTGGTTTTTATGGTGGCATATAAGGTGGGAGCACAGCGGGAATCTCTTCATCCCCTGTCTCCATTTAGTGAAATTCAACCTCCTTTTCACTATCATTGATCTATTGAGGCACCTTCTATTGCATCAAATTATTTCCTTTCTACATAGGCTTCTTCCCCTTATCTTCTTTGTTCTTCGTGCACACTTCTTTATTTGTTTTCTTCCTCGGGGATGTTCTTAGTTCCGCCTAGAGACCTCAGCTAGTCTCTTCTCCTGCTTCTTCTGTGGTTATGGTTCGATGGGTACTTGCTTTCTCCATGACCTCATGTGCCTTAGGGACATGGGTACATTCACTACTTGTGTCTCCATAATACCTGCTAATCCTCTTTCTGAAAATATTCTAACAAGTTCCTCAAAACTCCTCCTAGACATGCATTAACTCTCTTCTCTTCACACTTAGATGTAACTTCTCAAATTATCCAGACAACAAAGTGTAAAATGTGGTGTGGGATAAATTTTTTATAACAAATTTGAATTCCTAGCCCCATGATTGGCTAAGATTTGCTCATTTAATGCAGGTATGGGGCTAGATACAACCAGTTGTGCTTTGCTCTTCTCCCACACCCCTTAATGAAAATTTCCTTTTTAACAATAGATTTTTCCTTCCAACGGTCATATTTCCGGCCAACTTCGATGAACCTTCCCTTGTGGCGTAGTCACCTTTTCTTTGTCGTAATTCCTTCGGACTTCGTCATACTTCTGATATTGCGCAGTAATCTCCCATTAGTGAAGTTCGTTCCTATAGAGTAGTTTATAGTCCTGTGCCCACTTTCAACTACAGGTGGAACTAAGAATTTCTTCCCTTCATTTTTTCAATGTGAAGCTCTAGGGATAGAGTCATCCCTGTACATATTCAATCTGCTACTGTTGACTTGTCCTGGAATGATTTGGCCATTCAACTTCGCGAGCTGAATTGCACCACCATTAGAGATGTGCTTGATGATATATGGTCCTAACCAGTGTGTTTTAATTTTTCCTGTGAACTTCACAAATTTGTTCTCATATAATAATACAAAATCTCCTTCCCGGAATGTCTTCTTCTTGATATGCTTGTCATGCCAGGATTTGTCCTTTGTGTTCTACACTTGTTGATGGAACCCTGCTATGAACCTATCTTCTTCTAGAGCTAGTATCTGCGACATCATTTCCTTCATAATGTCACGGTCTGCCATATCTTTGACAACTAAAATTCTAAAACTTGGCACAATGTATTCCATAGGAATAATTGCCTCTTGTCCATATAACAACCTAAAAGATGCCTGCCCTATCAATTTCTTGCATGTTTTTCTATATGCCCATAACACCACTGGAATCCTTAAATCCCAATCATCTCTGTTCACATTGCATACCTTGGTCAATGAATTCTTTAGAATTTTATTGAAAGCTTCCACTATTTCATTTTCCTGAGGATGATAAGGAGTGATCTTCTATTGGTAAACCTAAAATTCCTCAATTAGTGCTTCAACGGTCTTATTCAAGAAATGCGTCCCTTGGTCACTCATGAGAATTTTCGGACAATAAAATATGGACAATATATATTCAAAGATGGACTTTTTAGTAGTTTCTGCACTGCACTCCTTCAATGGTTGTGCCTCAGCCCATCTTGTCAAATAATCAGTTGCAATGATGATATACCTCACACCAGTCTTCTTTCCTGGCGGACTGATAGGTCAAACGAAGTCAATAGCCATTTTGTCAAAGGCCTACAAGGTTACTTGTGGCACTAGTGGCATCTCGTCTCTTCTAGATGGCTTTCCTGTTCTTTGACATACATCACATGCTTAACATAATTCTTTTGCATACTTATGCATTTTGGGCCACCATAGCCTAGCTCTCAAGATTTTCTACGCAGTGGATTTCCTTGCATAATGCCCACCTGCAACTCCTCCATGAGCTTCTGTCAGAATACTCTATCATTCGTGCTCAAGGAAATATCTATTGTAGGTTTTAACCCCATATAGAAATTACCTGCATACGAATTCTAAAACATAGAAAATAAACAATGCGAGAGCATAACACATAAAACACATATACACAGAGATTTTCTCGTGACTCCCAAAACCGGGACTACTAGCTTGATTTTTCATTATTTTCCTTTCAATGTTACAATAAATATTTATACATGCCCAAGCATCCAATACCATGGGCTGAAAACCATTATGTCCAAAACGATGGACCGAAAACCATCGCGTCCAAAAAACATGTGCCAAAATCATGCACAAAACCATAGGTGGGTCTGCCCAACCTAACATAGGGTCCAAAACCAAAATTTTCCAGAGCACTGCCCCGAACCCCATAAAGTGGGGTTATGGGTACCCCTCAAACCCCTGTGACCTCCCCCACTCTAACCCCTGGTTAACTACGTGGGCTAGTTGTGGAAAAAATATAACACAACCTAACATCTGTGTAGTACTTCATCCAATCCCATTTTGTACAAGTGTCTAGCAATCAACGAGAAATTAGTTGCTCAAACCACCAACTCCTATTTCTTCATGGTGTACTCTACGAGCACCATTCATTTGGTGAAAAACTGAATAATATCCACCAAGTGATCATCTACGACTCTAATTGTGAATAGTTATGCATCGGGCAGGTTATATTCAATATTTGTGGGTTCTTCTCCCGTCTCTATTCTTGATAGATGATCAGGTCTGGGATTCAATTTCCCTGGCTTCACTGTAACCTCAAAGTCATATTCTTGGAATAATAACAACCATAAAAAGATATTTTCTCCTAAAACAAGCTTATTCACCAAATATTTCAGCGCGGAATGATCAGTGAAAATTTTGAAATGCGCTCCCAACAAGTAGTGGCTAAACTTCTGTAATGCAAATACCATAGTTAATCCCTCTCTATCTATTGTGCTATAGTTCTTTTCTGCCTTGGACAATTTTCTACTTGCAAACGCTATGGGATGATCAATTTCTCCTACTCTTAGTTGTGCTAGCACTACGCCCAATGCTATGTAAGATGCATCAACATATACGTGGAACTCCTTCTTCCAGTCCAGGAAAACTAGAGTAGGCATGGTTACCATTTTCTCCGTTAGTACATCCAAGCTCTTTTGGCACTCTTCGATCCATTGAAAAGTCATGTCTTTCTTCAAAAATTTCTCCATTGGTGCAATTATTTGCACATACCCATTTATAAACTTTCTATAATAGCCAGTGTGTCCTAGTGTCGTGCATAGTTGACTCACTATTTTCGGTGGTCCCAGGTTCACAATAACTATGATCTTCATGGATCCACCGTTAATCCTTGTTTACAGACTACATGCCCCAAGAATATACCAAATGGTGCACAAAATATACACCTCTTCAAGTTCAATGATATCTAATATTGCTTACATGTATCCGGCATCAACCTTAAGCTTGCCACATGCTTCTTTAATAGCCCAAATACTATCCAATCATCGAAGTAAACTTCCAAAAATTTGTTTATATATTCTTTAAATGCTGCAAGTACAACTCTATAAAAGATAGCAGGCACATTCTTTAATCCAAAAAGCATCACAATGTATTAGTAAGATCCCCACTCTGTAGCAAAATTTGTTTTACGTCTATCTTTTGGCGCAATTATGATATGATGGTATCCTGAAAATCCATTTGTGAAGAATAGGCCTCCTGTTCTCCTACATTGTCCAATACTTCATCTGTAAATGGTTTAGGGAAGGGGTCATGTAGGCTTTCATCATTCAATTTCCTTAAGTTAACACAAATTCTGATTTCCCCTTTTTCCTTCTTTTACTGAACCACCATGGGACTTACCCATTCAAACTCTTCGACAGGTTCGATTATCCCAGTTGCTAAAATTTTGTTTAATTCTTCTTTCACCTTCTCCTTGTATTTTGGATTCAATCTATAAGGTCTCTGCTTGACAGCCTTTGCATCAAGCTTCATAGGAATACTCATAACTGCCAAATCCCCTACTATGCCCTTCATATTTGAAAACTTAGTGGGGAACAACTCTTGATATTCATGCACGAGATCTATTATCTTATTGACTATGTCTTCATCCTAGTAATCTCCTATTTTTGCATACTTTGGTTCAACCTCTGACCCTATATTCACCTTATTTGTCTTCAATGGCTTTGTTATATCAGACATCTCTATCTTACGTCCATTTACTTCATGATGAACTTCTGATTCTTTGATATAAATATTACAAGGATATTCATCCTCATCTGTAGTGAGATTATATCATTCCATTACATTATGTATCTGCATAACCCAATCGGGTTGCCAAATAACTAGAACTTCATTCTAAAAAATCTTCTTCTTAACTATATTTAGAGTTGGATCTATATGTGGACAATCATCCTCAAATCTGAATGTCATTATTACAAGGATATTCATCCTCATCTGTAGTGAGATTATATCATTCCATTACATTATGTATCTGCATAACCCAATCGGGTTGCCAAATAACTAGAACTTCATTCTAAAAAATCTTCTTCTTAACTATATTTAGAGTTGGATCTATATGTGGACAATCATCCTCAAATCTGAATGTCATTATAAATACATCAACCATTTCTTGCTAGCTAGCAGTACCATGTTGAAGCTCTATTTCTAGATACCAATTCTGAGGAATTGTCTCCAGGGTATGTATGAATCCATGCACCCATTCTTCTCACTGAATTTCTCCCTAAGCTACCATATAGAGCTGTATGTGGTCTATAGGATCAGTCTGACCATCATACTTGTCTACAAGCTCTATTTCTACTTGAAAAAACCTTACCCACATCAACCTTCTACACTTTTGCCAATCTCCTATATTCTTCTTATGAGTACCCCACCATCTAGCAAGAGTAGCCATTAGTGCTTGAACCAGAGCTAACAATATATGAAATTCAGGTACCTGTCTTTCATAATCTCTAAATAAAGGATTTATATTAACCAAACCATCATATAAAATTAAATCACATACCTCAGCTATCATACAATGCACTGATTTAGTGATTCTTGCACATCACCTTGTAGACACTTCGTGCAACCTTATCTATCAGTTTTCCAATTCCTCTTCTGAATTTGAAGTGTAGGAACTATCTTGCTCCCAAGTCAGTTTTCCATCTACAATAGGGTTAATCCATTCTTCTTCTTTTGCTATTATTTGATAAATGTTGTTGATGTCATCCACGTTGTACTCTTCTTTGACAAGTTTAGTATAGCTTGCTCCCTTCGATGGATCTAATGGAACAATAACTCTCATATTGT
>APFE030652531.1:420-12378 GCA_000404065.3 Pinus taeda
AACAAGACACGATGCTCCTCGCAGGGAGTCTCTATCCTTTATATATGACTCATACATGCAATACCACAGGCCAATACCATGGGTTTTATTAATACCGTCTATCTAATACTACCACCCATTTACCCTCTATCTAATACTACTACCCATTTGCAACTAATTGTGGTCCCGTCATTAATTGTGGGTTAACCACTTACAAATATTAATATGGGCTTTATTGACTCTTGACTATGACGTGATCCCATGACATAAATAAGGGGGTTAGGGTGGGACCCTAACACATGGTGCATCAAGTGGATTAGCAACTCTATGGAAATCTTCTCATTTCTCTTTGATGGGACACCTCTCATCCATATTTTGGATTGCAGTTCGATTGTGTTGAAAATGGCAACAAGAAATGCTAAAAATAACACTGCTATAAATAGTAGTTCATGTACCAGTGCTGGATTGAGCAACAAGGAATGAAAAATGGAAGTGCTAAAAATAGCATTCTATTTTTAGCAGTTCAGGATGGATTCTTATTTTAGTCAGTCCCTGAACTAAAAATAGGAAGTAAAATTTGAATTTGAACTTAACAATTGTTTGAAAATAAATTAATTAATTCACCATGAGTTAATTAGTTGTGAAAAATCAAACATGGAGTCTATGTGAGGACATGCAATAGTTTCTCTATGAATTAAGGAATTTATCCATCAGTTAAAGAGATAAGGATGAGTTCTAATTTGAGTAGTAATTAGTTGGCTCAGTTAATTGAGTCAATTCCAGTTATATTTGATTTAAACAGATTGTTTAAATTAATGTGAGTTCAGTTAGTTAATGCTTGCATGCATGTAATTGCTGCACTTCAGATAACTGAATATTCTCTCATAAACAACTCATGAATGTCAGTTCAGAGAATAACCCAGTTGAGATCAGAGGAGGGACAGTGTATTGTCAGTTGGATGGATTTTTCCTATAAAGGAAGATCATCCAAGCAGAAGGATAAAGGTTCCTTGAGGATTGTGCAGTTTTACAGGGTGTGAGATCAGTGTGAGAGATCAGAGTTACACTTGGTAACAGGAGGATCACCCAGGAAAAACTGCACAAGGAAATAGGAGGCTTGGAGGGCAAAGGAGAAGGCTTAGGAGAAGTCTTGATTGCCTGTGAGCATCCAGGAGGATTGCACTGAGAGCTGGCTAGCTGTGAGAGCTAAGGCTTTGTGTAATCTTGATGTATTTCCACCTTCATCTGTGAGGATTGTACTGAGAGCTAGCTAGCTATGTGAGAGCTAAGGCTTTGTATAAACCCTATGTATGATAATACAGAGTTGGGGTTTTAGGCCGAGGATTTCCTCCGATAAATTCTTTTGTGTTATGTGTAATTGATTCCTTCTTATCAATTATATGTGTTCTTATTGACGTTGTTCATGTTCTATTAAGCTTCCGCTAAATTGGTTGTAGAAGTAGATCAAGTATCAGAGCTAGTGGATGTATAGAAAATTCTACATGGTATCAGAGCAAAGGTGATCAAAGGAAAGAATAGTATACTGAGAGGAGATTTCAAAGTTTTGAGTTTTGGGCCGAGATTTTGTAGACCAGATCTGGTAAAAAATAATAAAATAAATTAAATAAATAAATAAAATAAAATTAGTAATAATAATATTAATAATAATATAATAGCAAATTTGGATCTTGTGGAAAAAACCCAAAAAATAAATAAATAAATAAAAAAATAAAATCGGCTGAATCAGAGTTCAGAGGAGGGAGATATCGCTAATTTAAAATCAACTCCTTTTCCAGAAAATTTCGTGACAGCGAGAAATATGAAACAAATTGGTGTGCTAGCCAAGAACCTATATGCACTTGAGGTATAAGATGCATGTAAAGCCTTGAGGAGTAAGGCAAAGGTTAGATACTTGGTGGTTGAGAGGGAGAGTAAATTACCTCTCAACATGTAGCGCCAGAAGAAGTCCCAAATAATTATGGAGGAGCCATGATTGTTGCAGCAACTTCAGGAGGTTGTGGAGTAGCCACAACAAAGGAAGCTGAGTGGAGATCGAGTGGAGGCATCCACTCATGTAGATACCTCCAGTAAGGGGAAATTTTGGGCCAAGTGGGAAGGGGGATCACATGCATCTATACCTCTAGGTAGGAGGTGGGGCGATACGGAGTGACAGTCCCAAGAAGGCTGGAATAGGGGCAGGATCATTGAGGTACCCAACCTCTTTGATTAGACTTTGCTACAGGAGCCTCGACGAGGAGTAGCAGGACTAGATGAGTGGGTAGAGACAGATGCAGATGGAGCAGCAGAGAGAGCTACAGTGCAGGAATCCCAAGACAGTGCAAAGCTAGCATACTACAGCAGTGTGAGAGGCACAAGAGTGTTGCACCAGTGTAGGATGGCGCAGAGAGGTGTGCAACGGTGCAAGATGCATGGAGTGTTGCAGTAGCTCAAAGGTCACAGAGGGAGCACTTGTCAGCGACGGAGGAAGCTTTAGCATCAGAGGATGTTTCTAGCCCAACAGGAAGGTCAGTTGGGAGTTTTTTTGTTTCTAGAGTTGTGGAGCGTCCACACTTGGAAGAAGTGTTGCATGCAGAACATGTAGGTTTTAACCCCGTACAGAAATTACCTGCTATTGTGTTGTACAACAACCCCCCATTTCATAAAATTTTACCTTCAAACTATAATATGAAATGGGTCCCTCTTAGATTTACGAATAAAATTGGTATTAACTTATCAACCCTCAAAATGTCCGAAAAGAAACAAAACATTATAAACCTTTTGAGTCAACATATAATCGGTCTTATAATAATAAATGAATAATTCTTTTATTATTGCGATAAAGCGATCGCAAGATCGCATATCGCAATAACAAAGGATGCATAACAAAAAGACCCATTGGTTTTCCCCGATGCAACAAGCGCGAATAAATATCGGATATCGGGAAAGGTAAGCAATCATAACAAAAGACCCTCTCTCTATGCTCCGATGCGATATCGCTATCGGCGATTGGGGAGTACAACATGCATGCAACAAAAATCCCTCTTCTAAAAACTCCCGATGCGAATTAGCTTTATCACTATCGGTGATCGGGGATTTCACAATGACACAAATGTAACTACTCAAGCATTCCTCCGATCTCCGATTGCGATAAAGCTAAGCGCGACTTTCAAAAAGGATTGTAAAGGCTTGGGTATATTATATTAAATTATTATTAAAAGCCTTTCTATTCCCGATAGTGATTCACTTGCGATCAACCGCCAAAAAACAAAGCCACGCTTAAATCAATTATTCGGCGAATAAACGATATGATGAGCATTTAAATGATTGACAGGTTTAAATGGCCAATTAATGGAGCAGTTATGCCAAAATCTCTTCAGAGATTGTATCCATGGCAGTATTATTTTAATCCTCCATTATACATTGATTGATATAACTCTTTCATACTTGGTTTGCACCACCTATTCTCTGCATTACGTTCATTTTATCTCTTGCGCAGAGCTCCTCCGAAGCAGCAAATTTAGGCCAAATGGGGAAGAAGTCTAAGAAATTTGGAACAACTTCAGCTTCCATAGTAATAGGACAATCTACTGCCAATTCGGGATCAAGTAAAAAAGGATTGATCTCAGACACTACATGTCTTGGTCTCGGTAATACTAGTTGGCAGAGCATATATAATCTGGTTGAAGCCGAAGAGCCTCAAGAAGTATCAGTACAAGCTACAGCAGGTTCAAACCGAAAGTCTGAGGCTACCCTAAAAGATTTAGCCGATTCTTACTTACACCGGATAGCTTCTCGAGAGCAAATTCTTCCATACACATATGTAGTAAGGTAGGCAGTTGAGGAAATCTCGATTACAAACAGAGCATTTTGCACAATCGACGGGAGAGTCTTCGGTTCGTTTCAACCCAATGATTTGAGACAAATGTACCATTTTCCTGAACCAGAGAAGAAGTATAACAAAGCATTTCTGGAGAAGTTCAGAGATGAAAATGAAACTGAATCAGCACCTATACAGGAATAGAGATAGAACCCCGCAAAACACAAGCATGAGTCCTCGGGTAAGTACTCTGTCGATTCCTTGTGTTCTCCTTATTGTTACGCTGGGGCGATGATGTGTAGGATTTGGGGGTTGCATGATTCCTCAAAATTCTCAATAGAGATGGTACCTTTAATGGAAGTAGCAGTCAATAGCGAAATAATGGATTGGGGAAATATATTATTTGATAAGTTAGCAACTACTATTCTTAAGTTCATAAATAAAACCCACGTTACTGATAGGTTTATTCCTCCATTTTATTATAGTGCCTACATCTTAGATACTCTTTGTTTTAACTCCGAATTTCTTGTGCTGGGGTGGAGATGGACTCCACAGGACCCCATGCCGATTCATATCTATCACCAGAAGTTGTGGAAATCCCATCATAAACACCACCTATATCAAGTTTGCAATGGATTTATGTTGCCCATTTACTATGCAATTTTTGACAAACCTGCTCCTAATATTTCCTCACAAGCAGAGATTGACTTGACAGCCTTAGGAAACTAGTTCGAAGAAGATAAATTTACATATATAAGAGTTTTCGGCAGCCATGCCAGACCTCATGTTCTCCCCTTGTACATACCTGACAAACTATTGGCTAGAGAGATAGCATATCAGCTTACATCCACAAGAGTGACCAAGACTCTGAGGAATTCAAAGAAGCAAGTTTGGTCTCCTTTTCCTCTAAGGTGTGGCATTTACACTCTGCATGACTATAAGCATGCAGAGAAAGAAGCAGAAAAGATAAATATACTGAATCTCGCCACTCTTCCTAATAGACTATTTGATCCAAGGAAAATCGTCTATAATGTATTGGATCAGGCAAAACTCACTAAGTTTGAACATAAAGAAGATGAGTTTGATGATCTATTTTCTTCGGTGGAGTCATTATTTCAGGTTCAAGCATTAGCTAAAATGAGATATCACGACGACGGGTTAGTGGAATTTAACAAACTTAGAGAGTAGAGGTTGCAAACTTTGCCTCTAGATTTGCTAGCTACTGCCCCGATGACACAATCAAGCGAGCCTGAACAACGAATTACCAACGAACCTCCTACTACATCAGAAATTTTTTAAGAAGTCCAAAGAAAAGAGCAGGAAGAACTCCAAAGGAAAGAGCAAGAGGAAGTACAGAGGAGAGAACAGGAGGAAGCACGAAGGAAAGAGCAAGAGAAAATACATGAGGAGGAACAAAAAAAGGAGCAGGATAAGAGCAGCAAGGATGTGAATGTCGATACCCAGATTAACCCGAGATTGCTCCAAGAATGGTAGTAATTTGACTCAATCATAAGCAATCTGGAAAGCTCGAAAGATGACGATACATCCAAAGTGACTGATACACAGGATACAGCATCAAAAAATGTTCCAAGCAAGGGAACCAGCGGCCTACCCCCTAGTACAGATTTAGAAATAATTCTGAAAGATCCTTCAGATCAAATCATTTTGCAAGTGGAGGATATACCTCCATTGGATGTCTTTTACAGCCCAAAACACAGGGTTGTAGTAAAGCAACAGCAGAAAAGGAGAAGGATTGATCAACCTTCCCTATTCCCTGAACAAACAGTGACAGCCAACGTAGTTTGGAAGGAGGAGTTTGATCCTTCTGATGACCTAACAAAGTTGTCCCAGTATGTCAGAGCCTATTCGACGGCCACCATGGACAAGGCATCGGAAGTGAGTAATTTTCTAAAAGAAAAAGACCATGCAATCATTTTGTTACAAGCACAGCTATCGGAGGCACAACAGAAAGCAGAACAATTAGAACGACAATTGTCAATGCAACAACAGTTAAATAATCAACTGAACAAGCAGCTACTTGAAGAGAAACAGAGGGTAGATTCGAGTGCGATTCAAAGGCAGAAAGAATTATCAGAGGCATTGGAAAAATTGAAGACGTTGAATGAACTAATGGTAAAGACAAAAGATGAGCAAATTTCTCAATTATCACTTCAAATAGAGAAGTTCAAGAGTCTTCCGCAGCCTGCCGATTTCAGGGCAGAAGCACTACAAATTAATAAGGCACTGGTAACACAAATAAGACTATGGTGTCATAAAATTGTTCAAGTTGAACCCTTGTGTGACATAACAGCATCAATAATCAATAAATGAATCGATGCTAGACAGGACTTAGAGCAGGCCGATGAGACCTTAACAGATTTTCTTACTTGGCAGGACACTAGTGAGGGACAGGCAGCAAATTTGCCTAAAATCCTAGAATCACATAAAGAAATCCTATTCTTGGAATGGCAGTCCCAATTGACGAAGGCAGAGAGAGCAGTTTCTAGATGCAAATTATCCACAAGTAATTTGATTGAATTAATTAACAATACTCTCTATTTATCTAATATGATCTCTCAATGTACACCAGGTAAATTGCTATCGGCTAAAACATTGGAGCAATCATGTTATCAAGAGCTGGAAAAGAATGGGAGATTGATTACAGGTATTCAAAGTTTAACTTGGGACACCTATTGGTTTTTCCTAGTAAAACCATACAACCAGAGAGCCACCCTCAAGTGCCTAACAGATGCAATCGGGTGTATCATTCTCCATATACACGATGCCACATATTCAGCTCAGCTCAATTCTCATCTCAGCTGCCCTCAAGAAGTGGAACCGATGCTAGCGATATGCCAACTCAGATCAAAGGGAAAACAGCCAGAGTGATGAATCATGCTGCCAACTACCAGATTGTTGTGGAGGAGATATTCAAGATCAAGTTATACCAATTTAATAGCATTTTAATTTTTTAGTTAGTTATTTTAATTAAGTATTTATAGACCCTTTCATGCATTTAGAAAGGGTCCTGAGTTTTTGTATATAACTTAAACCTGAAGTTGCACTACTGTACTTCAGGTATATTTTTTTATAAAGACTGGGCCAATTATTCCAATTTTGATAACAAAACTTTTATGTGGATGTGCACTACTGCCTTTATTTAAAAGTATCTCTGAGTTGAAAGAAGGAATTCGAATTGCGATTGATGTTGAGAATGATTTGCAGCTCATATGGTACTACTATCTATGTCTGAATTCATTATTTTTATGTGAATTGTTTTTTGATTACTCTTGTTATTATTGAATATATGCATGTGTTTCAACAGCATTCTTTATACTTTCCACTATTGGATGTTCACATGATGCTTTTCTTTTAGTCATACATGTATCAGTGATATATAAAAGACAAGTGTAACAATGTTTTATTAATTACTTTGTTCAATTATTTGAACAAAGCAATTATTATATGAATGAATGTCTATGTTTATTGAATAGAGTCATCTATATGCCTATTGATGAACAGAGATCATCAAACGTTGCACATAAGAATATAAATTTCCTGGGATAGAATAGTTATTTGTATTTTCGCTTTTAGATTAAATCATCCATCCATTATCACTTATTAGAAAACCAGTCACTCATCCATCCCTTTTTATTCATCACTGGGAAACTGGTCCCATTATATCCAATCGGAGCCACCATCCCAAATGGAAAAGGAGCTACATTAAGGTTCGGACCGGGTGGTTATCCCCCGATGTTGATGCAACGATTTTCGAGGCATCAACACCTGCATACAAATTCTAAAACACAGAAAATAAACAATGCGAGATCATAACACATAAAACACATATACACAGAGATTTTCCCCTAGATCCCAAAACCAAGACTACCAGCTTGGTTTTTCATTATGTTCCTTTCAATATTATGATACATATTTATACATGTTGAAGCATCCAATACCATGGACCGAAAACCATCGCGTCCAAAAAACATGTGCAAAAATCATACACAAAACCATAGGTGGGTCCACCCAACCTAACATAGGGTCCAAAACCAAAATTTTCTGGGGCGCTGCCCCAGACCCTATAAAGTGGGGTTATGTGTGCCCTTCAAACCCCCTGTTAACTACATGGAAATAATATAACACAATCCAACATTCTCCCACTTGTTGTTTTCTTTGCACAGGGGGCCACAAGAGAGCTTAGTCAATTTCCCAGCCCTGAAATTCCCATTGTCTCTCTACGCCAAGAGAACTTCTTAGAGCTCACAGATTTTGTCTATGCATCTGCAGTATTCTTCAAAGTGTCCATCTTTACTAGTAACACCTTTTTGTCTTTTATCATATCCCTCACAAAGTTATATTCAACATCAATGTGCTTTGTCTTTGAATGATATGCAGGGTTCTTTGCCAAGAAAATTGCACTTTGGTTGTCACAGTCTATCCTTATAGCTTCCTGTACTAACCCCATACTTGAACACAATATCTGCAACCAAACTGCTTCCTTGCTTGCATGAGTGGTTTCCATGTATTCTGCCTCTGTAGTTGATAGTGCCACTACAGATGGTTTCTTACTCATCCAAATGATTGCACCTCTAAATAGGTTAAACACATACCCACTTGTAGATCTTCTATGATCCAGATCTCCAGCCTAGTCTGCATCAACAAAACCACGAATATCCAACACTTTGTCCAATCCTGGTCTACCTTGGTAGCACAAACCATAATCACTAGTGCCATGCAAAAACCTGAAAACCCGCTCCATTGTTGTCCAATGCTCCTTTCCTGGTTTTGACATAAACTTGCTCAAACCTCTCACTGCATGTGCAATGTCTGGTCTAGTACAGACTGTCTAGTCAATTTAACGTCTTAAATCACTCTACATAAATTATCAATTCGGGTATCGTAAACTGATGAAGTGTGGTGCACCATGTGTGCTTAGTTAACCTTTTTCTTACTTCGTTGTTTTATAGTCTATGTTGTTTTTGGGGTTTTGTTCTTGTTGGTTTCCTAAAGTGTCTAATGCAAATGGAAATCATATTCTAAGGTCTTAAGAATACTTTTAAAGGTCAAGTATGGATAGAGATTTCAAGGCAAGGTTTATGTCCCTTATGGTAACTTCCAAAATTTAGCGCTTCAAAAGATCTCAAAACGTGTTATTGATCAAATCAGTACTTGAACAAAAGTGTAAATATGCAGCTACTTAAATCAAACAAAAGATGAAATACTGATCATGAAATGACTGTCTCTGTTGTTTATCTAAATACTCAAACAAATCAAAAACTACAAACTAATAAAAGTAAAATCAATTCACTTCATTCATAGTCTGATAGCTCGCCAAGTAGTCTAAGCTATGGCTTTAGGAGATAATGTCAATGATATGAGGAATTTGATATCTAATTGTAGAAAAATAAAGCTAAAATCAAGTCACATCATTCATAGTCTGATAGCTCGCCAGGTAGTCTAAGCTATGGCTTTAGGAGATAACGTCAATGATATGGGGAATTTGATATCTAATTGCAGAAAAATAAAGATAAAATCAAATCACATCATTCATAGTCTGATAGCTCGCCAAGTAGTCTAAGCTATGGCTTTAGGAGATAACATCAACGATATGAGGAATTTGATATCTAATTGCATAAAAGTAAAGCTAAAATCAAATCACATCATTCATAGTCTGATAGCTCGCTAGGTAGTCTAAGCTATGGCTATAGGAGATAACATCAATGATATGAGAAATTGGATATCTAATTGCAGAAAAATAAAGCTAAAATCAAATCACATCATTCATAGTCTGATAGCTCGCCAGGTAGTCTAAGTTATGGCTTTAGGAGATAACGTCAATGATATGAGGAATTTGATATCTAATCTAACTACCAAAGCAAATGAATAAGACTGAAATCAAAGCGTAACTGAAATTGAAAAGCTAAAAAAAAAACAAAGTCAGCAGAGAGGCAAATCTCATGTCACTATTTGATGCAAAAACATGTAAAGAAAAACTAATATACAATCAACCAGATGAACACACTTGCATGAATTAGAATTGCATGAATGGAAAATCTAAACTATCAAACTTGAAAGCAATAAAATGACATACATGAATGAAATCAAAGCAAAAGTACATAATGAACTCTACTCTACCTTACATTTTAATGTGCTCCATGACATCTACTTCACATCTCCTTCCATGTTGAGAACATCAAAGCTTTATTCAAATTCTTCAAAATTACAAAGTACAACAAAGCTCTCCAAAGCTTTCAAAAGCCATCAAGGAAGAACTATAAACTCCAAGCTAAGTTGATACTAACAAGCTCACAAGCTCTAAACTAACAAGCTAAGACTAAGAACTCACAAGCTAAGACTAACAAATGAAGGAGAGAGATCTCCTATTTATACAAAAAGATGAGAAGCCATCTTATTAATGAGAGTCCATGAATCTCTCCCTCTACCTTTAGAGTCCTAATCAAAATTAGAACTGATAAGACACGTGTCTTCTTAGAGTTTCAATACAATTAGGAGATGTGACACATATCCTCATGATCCCATGATTCTTTCCACTCAAATTCGAATTTGGCCTTAGAGTGTCATGTAAGGGTCTTCTTGAAGCCTCATTTTGACCTACACATGTCAACAATCTCAACCCACTTGTTAGGTATAAGCATATGCACTTTTCTAATTTTTAACCACAAATTCACTTAAAAAGGATAATAATTAATAAACTTTGGAAAAACATAAATGTGGCCCAATAATAATGAAAGTGAGATGAATGTGGTGACATAGTAGTGAAATGGAGGTGAAATGGAGGTGATATAATGGACATAATAGTGAAAGTGTAATGGAAATGAATGAAATTTTCAAGACCCAACACAGACCATTGCATACATCAAGATATCAACTGCACTTGCATATGGAACACGGGACATATCCTCTTCCTCTTCTTGTGTCTTGGGACACTGTTCAGCAGATAACTTTACACCTATAGGAATAGGAACCTTCACCGGTTTACTATCCTACATGTTAAACCTCTGCAATATTGTCTCGACATACTTCCTCTCGTTTAACTAGAGCTTCCTCTTTTCTCGATCTCTTTTAATTTCCATGCCCAAAATATAGTTTGCAGCACCAATATCTTTCATGTCGAATTTGGAGGACAATTGGGTCTTCAAATCCTGGATAATTTCTTTGTCATTTCCAACCAGCAACATATCATCCACATACAAGACCAGATAAATAACACGGTCACCAATTAACTTAAAATACAGACAATGATCTACTTTACTTCTGGTGAAGCCAAGTCCCTGTATAAATGTATCAAATTTTTGATACCACATCCTTGGTGATTGTTTTAACCCATACAAAGACTTCTTAAACTTGCATACCAGTTCTTTCTTACCCTTCACTGCAAAGCCTTCAAGTTGCTTCATGTAGATTTCCTCTTCCATATTCCCGTGAAGAAATGTTGTCTTCACATCCATCTGTTCTACCTCAAAATCAAAAGCAACAGCAATAGATAAAAGTAATCTAATAGAAGTTACCTTGGCAACAGGAGAAAAAATATCACCAAAATCAATTCCCGACAACTGGGAATAAACTTTTTCTACCAACCGAGCTTTGTATTTCTCCACTTTTCCTTCTGCATTTGTCTCCTTTTTAAACACCCATTTGCTGCCAATGGGTTTCCTTCCAGATAGCAACTCCACCAGATCCCAAGCCTCATTTTTGTGCAAAGATGCCATTTCATTAACCATGGCCTCTTTCCAGAGTTTTCCATCCTCTGAATCTACTTCTTCCTTCACAATTCTAGGATCATTGTCAGTAATAGATAAAGAAAAATTTGAACAAAAAGAAGATGGACTATACCTTTCAGGCTGCCTTCTTTCTCGAACTGATCTTCTCACAGACGGAGTTTATGGCTCTTCATCTTCTGATTCCTCCTCCACTGTAGAGTCTGATTCTTCTTCCTTTAGCTCAAACTATATCTTCTCAGGTTCCTTTCGTTGGACTTCATGTTTAATAGCATATTTCACCTCTCTGAACACCACATCTCGGTTGTACACAACCTTCTATATCATTGGGTTCCAAAGCTTATAACCCTTTAAACCATTCTTATACCCAATAAAGATGCACTTTTTAGATTTACTATCCAACTTGGTTCGTTTCTCCTT
>APFE030652531.1:21628-66725 GCA_000404065.3 Pinus taeda
AATACCTCTACCCATGACTACATCTTTGCCTATTTCAAATAATCTCTTGAATAAATTTAATTGAGTATGCACTTGACACACATCACCTTAAAGCCACTTTTCTTAAAAAAAAAAAAAACTTGCAGAAATACCTCTACCCATGACTACATCTTTGCCTATTTCAAATAATCTCTTGAATAAATTTAATTGAGTATGCACTTGACACACATCACCTTAAAGCCACTTTTCTTTATTTTGACATTTCCTTCTAAGATTTTCTTCTTAGATTGTTGTGTTGAAAATTCCGATGATGCAAAATCCTCCTCATATCATTGCCCCATAAAATATATGATTGTCTAAGCTCTCAAGCTTAATGCCAATTCGATTATTATTAATCAGTGTTATTTTTTTTTGTGAACACATGAAGTTCATGTTATCTTCCTCAAAATTTGTTATAATGACCTTAAGGATGTCCATTTTGTTGTGTGCACACATTTGAATATATTCTTTTATAATCAGTGGCTTTATTCTATTATGATCTTTAGTTTATTATTTGAAGTTGTAATATGCACCATATTCCTTTACTAAAGACATTATTGAACAGCCACCTTAACAATACAGACTTCGGTTAAGTTAATTCGGAATGAGCAAAGGTAATAATTATTGTTGCAATTCAAAGGGGAGCATATTTTCATTTACATTTCTAGTGAATTCTATGAATTTCAGATTTCCTGAACATGAATAATTGATTTTTTTAAGTTGATTTCACACTCGTATTTAGAGATGATTTTGAAAAAATCCGAATTTTGAGAAATCCACTGAAGAAATTAAAGATTCACTAAATAAAATTTACAGACAATTTTCTTCCAGGTACGCATTCATTAGTTTATTCTCATCTATTGTTGGTTTTTCCTTTTCCTTATTTTATTTCTTATTCTTGTTCTGTTTCATTTGCAGGTTTTCATTGATTTTCAAAACTTGAAGTAAGTAGCAAACCCATTTCAAATCTGCAAAAGGTTCAAGGAAATTTTATTTGTTGTTCATTAGAATTTGAGCATTTTTTAATTTTACTTTCATTCATTAAAAAACCCAATAGGCCTCTAAAACATTATTTCAAGATTCATATCGCAATATTTCAACTTGACTTTCATATCAATGATACTACGATGAATACACATTTGTGATATTCCCTTCCCGCTCATCTTCGTTAATTCTTTCCTTTCAATATTACATCATCCATATCACAACCATTTGTATCGCAATATTCCATCAGGAACAACTCTTAGCATTTACTGATAAAAAATTGTTGATACAAGACCTTTGATGTTCTTTTACACTCATTCTCTCGCAAAATTCCACAATTATCATATTGTATTTCGCATTTCGCATATCCGATAGTTGAATTTGCCAATATTGTTATGTTCACACAATTCCAAACCCGATATAAGATTTAAATCAACTTCATTAAAAATATCGTGTCCATTCAATCACAATAATGGTAGGGGCATAGGTTTAAAAGTCCCAATGTTCTGAATCCGATATGATATTAAATTCACAAAATAAATTTATCGGGTTCGTTCTTCATCGCACATATGCATATCAACAATGTTACATCATGTACTTAAACTTGACGATCACTGATTTCTTTTGAGATCCAAAGCTGGTCCCACCAATTTTCCACGTCATCTGTCACATCCCTCAATCGCAGAATAATATTGGCATTTCCAACATGACTATTTCCCAATGTCCCAATATGCCGATATCGTAATCGCTTCATCGTAATTTTTATTATATATGCTCATATCACAATTCTGAACCTGCGAAGTGTAATGTGCAATGTGACTATTCCCCGATCCCCGATATAATGATTCTTCGATATTGCCATCACCCCATCGAACCACATATTTTCACATAGCATATGTCCATATCACAAATTTGCCACTGCAACAAATATATCACATCGCAAAACTCAAATAAAGCCTTATCTTAAAATTTTCGATGTGATAGACTCTGATACATGCCCTTTGCCATTAACATTCAATCGTTATATCTCATATTAGCAAAGGTAAAAATCACGGAGTGAAATTTAAGTATGGCAAAGAAACTCGGGATGCGAAATATCCACTAAGGCATTGCGTTGTATAAAATATTTTAAGGCAATCTTGGGTAGTCACTATGGTATTAAAGCAATTGATAAGAAATTTGCAACAAGGTTAGATCATTTCGATTTCTCTTATATTTTAGTTTTAAATATACCACTCCATATTTAATATGAAATTTAAGACCTTCCTATCTATACATATAAATTTCATTATCTTGGATTTGGTCTAATTCTCGACAATTTATGGAAATGGAGTTTATATGAAACTTATAATATTATGAGAACATTTATTGTTGCAAGAAGCATAATTTCATTCTCATTTCTAATGGATTTGTTTTACTGAACACAAAGCATTATCTCCTTATATGTTAATGCTTGCTTTGGTTTAAAAAAAACAAATAATGATTTTGTGTTATAAGATTACAGTTAGTTCAACTTCTTCGTGCTTTTGATTTTAATAAAAAAGAAGAAATTAGCTAGCATTGGAGAAGATGATACCTCACATGTAAGATTAAATGCGATTCTCCAATGGTAAGTTTCATATACCCACTTTCAATTATTTTCATTACATTACTTTAGTTTCATTTTTGTTTTTAAATTCCGCTAATATAAAAATATGTTTTGCAGCTCTTCATAAAAGCTTTCAATCTTCAACCGTATCAGATTTTGAAGTCCTATACTCTTTTCCTGGTTTGCTTTCAAGAAGCAACGATAATCTTCGTCGAAACAATTACACTAGGAAGTTTCTGAACCTTTAGTGTGTTTCTTTAAGCATTCCTTTTATTAGAAAATGATTAAGATGATGCTTTGAAACAAGAAGATTGACACTAGACATAAATTTTTTCATTGTGTCTGAATTTTATCATCACTGTTGTCTGAAGCCTAAAACGCTTATAACCCTGCAAGGTAAAATTTATCTGAATCTCAACATAAAAATGAATGATTACATGATTATTTTCTTTTACTTCACTTTGTTGAGGCATTGGTATAAACATTCTTGTATGCTGACATTACCAACACTGCTAAACAAACCAAGGTAATGGCTTATGATTGCAAACAATTATAAGACAAGGGGTCTCATCATGAGCCAGCTTGTTCAGTCCAATTATAACCAGTGAATGGCATTGTCAACTATCTGGCTACCAAACCAGGACAAAGGCTTTTAAGAACTAAAAATAAAACCAAATACAAAGAAAATAAACGTATATAAATGGATTTATCTCTAGGTCAATAATTCTTAAATAGATGGGATTCTGAATCGTTAATGATTAAAAGGTAACCCTGTCGAGACTATAGATGTTTGCTGACAGCAGTGGCTCTACCTGTGACAAATTAGTATATCTTAAAAGCTAAGCTGTAAAGTGACCCCTGCTTTATCTCTACAACTAATTAAAGACTCATATAGAGCTATGAGATATTTTGATTTATGAGGAATTTTAAGAAAAATTATAGTTAGATGATTCTTGTTTTTATTCGGACTAATGAACCTAGTCAAACATTTCAAAAATAATTCTCTCTTCTTTAATTATTTTTACTTTAATTTTAGGAAAATCTCATTTACATAAAACATGGATAACTGGTTCTTCTCCCGTGTTTCGCCATTGTTGTGGTAAAACACAACCCCCCACCCCCCCCTCCCTCCCTTTTTTTTTTTTTTTTTTACGTACTCAAATAATGGACCTTTTTATAAATTTTTGGCTAAGAATCTTTTTTTATTTTCATTTAAGATTGTCTTACAATTTTATCATTTTTTTTGTCGGATTTATGTTTTGATTGTTTCATTGAATCCGACTTTTCACAAGCTTTCCATCGATACTTGTTTAGACTCATTTGGTCAACCGGATTGTAAATAGCACTCCTTTGAAGTTTGATCGTTTTCTCGCCTGGACTAAAAATGTAAATAATTGTATAATATTTTAATTTTCGTAGCTAATTAAGTTCAATAGTCATTTGTTGTAAATATTGCCTTTTAGTTAACTTTTATTAATTTTTCATTTTTCCGCTAACAGTCCTACAAAATGACCTAGCTAAATCATACAACAGATGAAATCGTGTTTCAGGATCCTCGTAATTTACTCCAAATTATTATTTTAAAACAAATTGCCAAGGCCGGATTCTCAAAATTGTAAAATGGTTATAGTTCAATTTGTAGGATTAATGATTCACACGAGCCCCACTCATCTCCATTAATATAATAGCCCCAGAGACCCAGATCACAAAAAAACTTATAAAACAAAATCATATCACAAAAACAATTTCTTGCAAAAATTTCTCCAAAATCTTATCGCAAAAACTTAAAAATTAACATTGAACATGCGATATTGCAATACATCGCAAATCACATATCACAAAATAAAAAGTTTTGTTTTTTTATGCAGCGTATTAAAATTCTGATATGAGACTTTTGGTTTTATGTGATGGGTTAAAAAAATTTATCCTAAAATTTCTCACGCCTTATACCTCCCGAGCCTACATCACCTCACTTCACCCTACACCTTATCCCTCCACCTCACCATCACCCTCACGTCACACCTTATCACTCCATTACTCTCCCCACTCCTTATAACTCCCCTAATGTAATGTGGGTTTTAGTTTAAATTATTTGAATTTTGGTTTGGTTGATTCTAATGGATTGTGAATTAATTTATATATATATATATATTTGTATTATAATTATTATATTATAAACACGCCAAGGGATAGCTCAAATGGTCGAGTTCTCGTTGTTTAAGTATTTCCCATTTGGGAAGGTCACGGGGTCAAATCTCCTCGACGCCCTCGGGGTTAGGCCTTGTTAAGATTGGCTCGACGGGCAGATCCCTTCGGGTGGATCTGCCCGATATTTCCCGTAGATATAAGCGACCACTCAGTGATCTTGAACCCAGCTTAAAAAATAATAATAAATAAATTATTATATTATAGTTTTAATATAATTTGAATTATAATATTAATTATATTTTAAGTTAATTCTTTCAGGTTATTTTTATATTAATTTAATTTTGTAACTTAATTAAATTTTTAATTAAAATGAGCATTAATTACAATTAATTGTATATATTAGTTAATTAATAATTAAGTTAGAATTAATTATTAAATAATTAAAATCTAATTTAAGATTAGAATTTAATTAATAAACTCTGATTTTTGGGCCTAGGCAACAGAATTTCCAGAATTATGCCACTTTTGACTCATCAACTTTGGAGGCTAATAGATTGAGTTTTACTTGGCCAAATGAGGCCCAGGATGGCTCATTGGAAAGATAAAATCAAGGAGAACATTTATGAGTAGGTTACACTAATAGATTTGATCATTTATTGGGCCTAAATATAGGAAGAAGATCAAGCTCTGAATTTATAAACAAAATCAATTTTCTGAACTTTATTCTATGCATTTTCATTTGCCCAAACCTCTTCTGAATGCAGATCCATTCATCAATGATATCCCTGGCCAATTAAAATCATTATAGGCATCAAGAGAAAGCTAAAATTGCATTTTCAATTATTCATTTAATTGAAATGAATTAGATTTGTTTTAATTCCAGATTTGGCATTTTAATTTTGTTTTGATTTGTTTTTACAGGAAAACAGTTGAAAAGATGAGGAGAACAAGATTTCAATCAATGAGAATGCTCCAGCAATTGAAGAATGAAATTTTGAGCAAATTAAAATTGATTGAGCAGATCTCTTCTTCAACAAACTTTCTTGTTAAGAATTCCTTTGCAAATATTATAAATAGCATATTGAAAAATGTAATAAGGGCTTTTCTTCTCTGCAATTCTAGAATTTTAAAGCACTTCTGTAATAGGGATTTAGAGTTATAGGTGGGAGGAGATGAATCTCAAATCTGGAGATTATTAAGCTTTTTCTTTACAATATGAATTATGTATAATGAACAAAGTTTGTACTAATGTATGCTCTGGTTTTGAAAGAAGAAGCTCAAGCACTGTAAAAGACTATTAGAGATTGGAGTTGGAGAAATGGATTCAATAAATTGGTATTTATAATACTATTATTTGAAATGTTGGTTTCATTTTATGATGACAGGATTGTATCAATTTACTTTCATATTTGTGCACTTTTGTCGATATGGGTAATTTGTCTCTATTTTATGTTATTATTTATCTCCTCTTATGGACTAAATTCTGATTTCTGAGTAATTATTACTCAGTAATCTGCCTTTTAATATTGGTTTAATAAATAGTGGTATGTTGTGAACTTTTTCCGCATATTATTGTTTAATTATTCAAGTTACTGATTAAATGATCAAAATCATTCTGTGAACTTTTTCTTGAGTGTTGTTGGTTCATTATTTCAGTTAAGAGGTTCCTAAATAAGATGTGTTTGGTATTCATAATGTCAGTTAATCGAACTACATTGTTAGCTTGATATTCATTATAAGCCAGACATATTTAAATCCCAATACTTTAAATATATTGCTCTCAGTTGGGTTAGATCTATATCTACCTAATTGAAATAAGATTAGGATTTAGTTCTTTTTGCTTGCATTATAGAATAAGTCTGCATGTAGATTAATTTCTACATTCTTTTAAGTCCTCTTCCCAAAGAGGCAAACTTTAGTAGTGGCTTGGTTGAACCCCAAATCAGCTTAAGGAATGCTTTCTTCCCTGATCAGCAAGAGGGTTGATCTGATGTCTCTTCTCCATTGGTGAATGAAATTCATATTTTAAAGCCATTGGAGATTGAGAGAAGGTAACTGAACCTAGTTAAACCAATCGGAACCACCATTCCAAACAGAAAATGAGCTTCTTTAAGGTCCAGATCGGGTGGGCATCCCCCATGTTGTTGCAGCGATTTTGGAGGCTTCAACAGGAAGATAAATGAGCATGAGCACAACTATGTGACTCATGACCTTAAGTTGGCAATTATCATTCATGCATTGAAGGTGTGGAGACATTATCTCCTTGGTATAAGGTTCATCCTTATGTTTGATCACAATGGACTGAGGTACTTGTTTGACCAACACAATCTGAATGCAAGGCAAGCAAGATGGTTGGATACTCTCAGTGAGTTTGATTTTGAAATCAGGTACATTAAAGGCAAGGAGAGTTGGGTTGTAGACTCTTTCAGTAGGAGAGTGTAGGTGAATCATATTTCAGCTATGAGTTCTTATGGGATAGACATGCAGGAGCAAATCTTACATGTAGGGCAACATGATGAGTACCAAAAACTAAAGCAATATGGTGAGAGTGATCGAGATGAGGAGTATCACCTCACAACAAAAGGCTTGGTCAGATTGAAAAGCAAGATTTATGTGTCAGATAATAGTGAGTTGAAGAAGATTATATCAAGAGAGTTTCACGTCAAGTTGTATTTAGTCCACCCAAGATACCAGAAGACTTTGACAACTATCAAGAAGTTATACTATCGGTTGAATTTGAAGAAAGAGGTGGCTAAGTTTGTTGTAAGGTGCATGGACTATCATCAGGTGAAAGTTGAATGCAAGCATCCGTCTGGTCTACTGTAGCCTATTTCGATTCCAAAATGGAAATGGGAGGTCATTTCCATGGACTTCATTACAATATTGTCGAGAACATAGAGACAACATGATTCCATCATGGTTGTGGTCGATAGTTTAAGCAAGGTAGCTCACTTAATTGCAGTGAAGTATACTAATTCAGTTAGTGAAGTGGCTAGGATCTTCATTAGGGAGATAGTGAGGTTGCATGGAACTCCCAAGAGGATTATATCAGATAGAGATGCCAAGTTCACTTCCAAGTTTTTGAAGGAATTGTTTGTAGGCTTGGGGATAGAGTTAGCTTTCAGTACAACTTATCATCTACAAATAGATGAGCAGACAAAAAGGGTTAACATCATTCTTGAGGATATGTTGAGGATGTACGTCATGCATCAATAGAGGAAGTGGGAGGAGTATCTTCCACTGGTGGACTTTTCTTATAATAATGGGTATCAAGAATCCTTGAAGATGAGTCCATTTGAGGCTCTCTACGGATGGAATTGCAATACTCGTATAAGTTGGAGTGATCCAATGAACAAGGTGTTGATTGGACCATATATGTTGGATAAGATGGAGAAGGAGATGCAAGTTATTAAAAGGAATTTAAAGGAAACACAAGACATGCAAAATAGTTATGCGGATCAACATAGAGCATTCAAGGAGTTTCAGGTTGGGGAGCGTGTGTTCTTGCACATCAAGCCCAAGAGGGGCTCCTTGAGGATTCGGTCATGTGCCAAGTTGCCACCTTGGTATTGTGGGCCTTTTGAGATCCTTGAGAGGATTGGACCAGTGAACTACAAACTTGCACTACCACCATCAGTGAAAGTCCATGATGTTTTCTATGTTTCATTTCTTAAGAGATATGTACAATATGTTAATCATGTGATTGATTGGTTTGTTTTGCAAGAGGAACTAGAGGGAGAGTTCCATCCAGAGCCACAATGCATATTGTATGCTTCAGAGCAAGTTAAAGTGAAGTAGAAGCACTTGAGCTCGATGGACCTATATGGGAGATGGTTGAATAGATGCAGACATTATATCCTTCCTTATTTCTTGGTTGAGTAAATTTTTGTTTGGTATGTATATTTACATATGGAAACATGCATTGTAAATACTACAATGAGATGCATTATAAATCTCCAATAAGTAGTATGATGGTTATGGTTTTCAGCAATTTGTCATTGTAAATAATGCATCGAGTTGTGTTATAAAGCTCCATAAGTAATGTGTTTTGTTGTTTCCCCCAAGGAGGAGGGGTTTGCAATAACCCCCGGTTGATTTTCCATGTAAATAAATTAAGCCAAGGTCATGGGACACATATTCCAAGTTGAATGGAGGGAAAAACATTATAGTGGGCATCACTTGTGGTTTATTATTGGCTATGGAAATTGGCATTGGAATTGGCAAAGGAAAAGAGACAATATATGGCAACCAATCAAAAGAAATTAAAGGAAAATAGCAGAAAAAGAAGATGAAGAGACAAAAATCTGCATGCAAGGGAAATTGAAGGAAAATGAAAGAAAAGAAAAAGGAAAAGGAAACAAAAGGAGAAGGAGAACATTTTGTGTCCATTTTACCTACTCTTAGTCACTCGTACACTCTTACGTACTTACATGCTTGTTACAGATCCATTTGGGCACATCAACCCCAACTTACATATCAGTACTATTAGGGCCCATCAAACCCTACTTCAATTGTTACATGCCCTAAATGAAGTCAACCATCAGAATGCCTCCTTCCCAAGAGATTCCATAACTAAAATCATCCAAAAACTACCTCTAAGAAGATCATCATAGGTAGGCCTTTATCAAGGTGCACTGCAGTGCAGTCCAGTACACTGCCAGGGTACATTGCAATGCACTTGAGCCCTCTTTGGCCTACATTAGACGAATTTGAGCAAAATCTGCATTGTGGTTTGGAATATTCTTATCCATAGGATGCCTCTAGAAGTTTCCTAAGATTAACCACTCCTTTGGGCTTGAAATTGGATGAGGGAGGGAGTTAAGGAACATCAATCCCTTTATCCCTTCCTCCATGGAACTAAATCCTAAGTTTGGGAGGGCATTCATTATCACCATTTATGGCATAACTTCCTTCATTCACCTATTAAAAGACCACTCATCTAAGTGATCAAGGGATGGAAATCATTGAATTATAGGGAGATGCTGTTAGTATGAGACTTGAGTTGGTTTTAAGTATTATAATGATGTCAAAATGTCTTGCTTGTTATGAGGAGAGGATGGGATTGAACTGGAGGAATGCCACTAAATCAAGCAAATTGGGTTGTAACTCTTCCTTTTACTCATAAAGCATTCAAATCTTTTTCCATATGTTTGTATTGTTCATTGATGCTTTCATATGTGTATTATGCACTTGATTCCATTTTATGTTTAGTTAAGATATCATTATCATATGATTTGAATGGTTCTTGTCTGCTGTCTGTGTGCAGGTACATTTCAAGCAGATTAAGTACAGAAAGGAGCAACAAAATTGGTCAAGGGAGATTAGGAGTAAGCAAAATCTTTAGGTAGGCTTCTTTACTGTCTTATTTAATCTATTGGTTATAGAAAAAGTAGAGAATGCTTTGCTCTGTTGTTCTAGACTTAGCCACTAGTCTAGGGATTTAAGCGTTTATTCTTAGACACTAAAACTTCCCAAAAAAATTACCCTTGTCACTAGAAATGTGCACTACAAACATCACACAACCTTTTCTATGACTACGCTTAATCTGCATAGTGGTAACCATCCTTGCTAATGTAGGTTTCTTCTTTCCCTTGAAAGTTTTATTTTCCCCACTATCATCCATACACTCAATGGCTTTGTCGAAGCAATCCACTTTGGTTATGTGAAGGTATATCCAATCCATACCGAAGATCATGTCATACAATCCCAATCGAAATACATTCAAGTGTGTTGTTGTAGGCATACAATTTAAATCAAATACACAAGGTCTTGCCCAATGGTGAACTCACTTCTTTGTACCCATAGCCAACTGTACTAACTAAGATTTTGCATGCACTTCTTTTCTCAAACCATACTTATCCACAAGGTCAGGATTAATATAACTATAGTTAGATCTAGGATAAACCAAAATAGAAACAACTTGATCACAAAGCTTACCATCCATCTTAATGATCAAAGCCTGATGATTTGCTTGCCTGTTGTCCATAGCTGCATAGATCTGAGGAATGCTATGACCAACATCACCCACTATATGCGCCTCCTGATCACTGTAGATATGGGGTATACCACCACTTTGATAATGTGGACAATCCTTCTTACAATGATCCTTACCACATATCCAACACTACAATGGTTCTCTACCACCGCCTTTAGCCTACTACTCTCCATGTCCTTTCTCAGTTGTATTGAATCTCTTGTAAGGAACTGCATTTTCGTTCTCACCTACATCTTGGGGTCTTCCTCACTTTGGTGGCCATTTTTCTTTAGATTTCTCATTTCCTTTCAATTCATGCTTTGGCTCACCTTTTTAGTTCGACTACTCATAACAATGCTTCAAATTTCAGATGACCTCCTCCAATCATATAGGCTCATTGAACTCAATCCGGTCTTTGTATGATATTGGTAGCTCACTAATGAATCTTTGAACCTTGGCCTTCTCCTCCTTGAGGTAAGGCAAATATCTCAACAACTCCAAAAACCTACTAGTACACTCCTCGTTTGTCATAGAACCCATCCACAACTCATAAAATGCCTTAGCTCTGTCATCATAGTACCTCTTCGACAAGTACTTCTTCTTGAAGAGCCTTTCAAATGCATGCTAGGTAAAATCATATTCATTAATATCTTTAACATTCTTCACATCTTCCTACCAAATATCTACTTTACCTTTGAGACTGAAAAGGGCTATCCTTTCTTTCATGTTTTTCGAATAATCATGCAATCTAAAGAATTTCCTCATACCAAGCAACCATGCCTCTGCATCCCATGATTTATTCATATCTCCATCAAAGGTAGGTTTCTTTGCCTTCTTGAACTCATTCGGAAAGTATCCCCTATAAATCCTTCAGTAAGGATGATGACGATGATGATCATTATGTCTATCAGAACTAGAACTGGAATAGTACCTATGTCGATCACCTCTCCTATCCAGAGTGTCCAACTTTCCATGTCTGATCATGTTAGATCTATCTAACATGTATCTACTAGGAGACCTACTTCCATATGCCCCATTAGTTATGTCCTCATGTCCATGTATGATCTGAAGTGGTCCCTATTGCTGCAAGTCTGACAAAATTTGAAGTGGTAGCAAATTCACCTCTGCTTGTTTCTCTTGTGCCTGCATGATTTTTTCATTATATTCTTTGCAACTCCTTATTTATTCCCTCAAGCTTCTCAATGTGTCTACCAAATCAAAATAATTACCCACACCACGTTGTTCGTCTGATGCATAGGGAGATTCTATGTAGTCTATCACCTTGCTAGCCATTTGGTCTCTTTCCTACAAGGCATACTATATAAGCTAAAGCAATTACAATAAACCAATGTACCTTAGCATAATTTTGGAAGGATACCTTATTTGAAATATCATCAAATCAACATGATACATGTATAGCATATAGACATCTATCGAATAAGTGCATAAATGCATAAACATCATTCTAGGTAGGGTCCAGTCATTAATTTTTGGGCATGGGATCACCCATAGCATGTTTTTATGGCTCAAAGCCCAAGTTTTGGTCAAAGATGTTGTAAAACTCAGCGAATTGAAGGCGCTGAGTGCGAAGTGTACAATTGAGTCATAGGGTTGTCTGCCATAAACATTGTATTGTAAATTAATGTAAGGTCGGCCTACCCATGGTCCGTAAACCATGGGATTGTATAAATAGAGCGAGGCTATAAGTGGTAAAGTTAGTTAAGTAGTGCAGGATAGAGAGAATAGTGAAGGCATGGTTCGAGCTTAGAGTTGGATCTGAAGTGTACTATGTTGTAGTAGTAGTAAGAGGCTTTGCAGCTAAGTGCACAGAGGCCTAGTAGAGTCCGCAGCTGAGTGCGTGGGCCCCTGCAGCTGAGTGCGTGGGGTGGGATCGAGTCTGTAATTGGGATTGAAAGCTAAATAAAGAAAAGTTTACTCTGTGCATCTATTCTCAAATCAGTATTTTTTGGTTATGCATTACTTTTACTCTGTCTATTTACTACGCACAATTGGATAAATGCTTGTATGAATGCTTATATATGAAAAAAATCTAAGTAATCATGTAACAATGCATAATTAAGGAATACTTGGGTAAATAACATGGGTCGTGCTGCAGCTAGAACTGCACGAAGACAATATAGTAGGGCACGGGGTTCCCGCTGGTGCGCATAGCACAGTAAGAGTGAAGGGTGGAACGCGTACCAATTCCATCATATCAAAGAATCCCTAGGGTGCAGAAACCTGGTTCTAGCACCCTCCCATACTACTTTGGGTGAGACCTCAGTCTGTGCTCCATGGACTGTTGCTGAAAGGGCCATCAGTACCAGGATTTGCTTGGCTAAATCATTTCTAAACTTGGGCCAGACCCCACTAAGCCAACAAATGGTTCCATTGCCGGGATTGGGATCTACATAAGGGATGTCTAATGTCGTGCCACTAGAACTCAACAAAGAAGGAAATTGAAGAGTGGTTGGACAAGAAGATTCACGAGTTCACGACACATGAAAACAAAAATCCACGAGTATCTAAGGGATAGTGGTTGGAGCGCTATGTGTATACGGAAATCCACAAAATTTTCTTTGCATCCTTTCCTTCTGAGTTGTATGAGTGGATCGCAAAGTTAGCCAACAGAGGAAGGTGTAGGCTCGAAAAACCAATAGTGTGGACTCCGGAATTAGTGCACAGACTCAAGGATTGGAGCAAGCAGTAGATGATGTGTGTAGAACCGTCCCGGTAGATCTACGAGTAGCAGAGCGGATCCAGATTTCCAAACTGCGATTAAAGGCGATCTTATCCACACCCATGGAAGTTAGGGAATAGTCTGCTGGCGATATCCAAAAAGGGATGGAGGAGATTGGACAGGTAGTACAAAACTGTACTACTATGTTGGAAGAATCCTGCGCGGTCCTCACTTCATTACAGGAGAACCCCACCATACAACACCTAGAAACAGAGACATGGGAGCTTCAAGTGTAGTATGATAGTGTGCACAGAATGGTGCAGACAATTGTCCTAACTGAATGGCTGGCGAAGCTACAGCAGGCGAAGGCATCGAAGGAACAGGTGGATGTTGCATAATAGAAAGAGGTAGTACTTAAAGCACGCGTCCAGCCTTGGATTGATGAGGCCTTTGTCATTACTGCTGACATCGAAGGAAAGCTTGCATAGATGAAGGTGATGCATGCCTTACGATAGGGATTTGCCCCTGATAGTGAGACTTCCACTGAAAGAGTAGAGAAGATCCAGCAGACAACAGAACAGTGCACTACAGACCTTCGTGCAACATAGGTATAGTTGGAGGGGCTCCGTGCCAAGATCGTCACACTAGCCGAGTGACTCTGGACGAGTCATGATGATTGTGTTGGGGGCCTGTTGGGCATGGGATCCCCCACAACATGATTTTGGGCCTCAAAGCCCAAGTTTTGGTCAAAGATGTTGTAAAACTCTGCAAGTTGCGGACATGGAGTGCAAAGTGTACAATTGAGTCATAGGGTTGTCCTCCCTAAATATTGTATTATAAATTAGTGTAAATTCAGCCTACCTATAGTCTGCAGAACATGGGATTGTATAAATAGAGCTAGGCTCTAAGTGGTAAAGTTAGTTAAGTAGTGAAGGATAGAGAGAACAACAAAGGCATGGTTTGAGCTTAGAGTTGGATCTGAACTGTACTCGGTCATAGTAGTAGTAAAAGGCTCTGTAGCTAAGTGCGCAGAGGCATAGTAGAGTCCACAGCTAAGTGCGCGGACCCCTGCAGCCGAGTGAGCGGGGTGGGAGCGAGTCCGTAATTGGGAGTGAAAGCTAAATAAAAAAAGTTAACTCTGTGCATCTATTCTCGAATTAGTATTTTATGGTTATGAATTACTTTTAATCTCTCTATTTACAGCGTGCAATTGGATAAATTCTTGTATGAATGCTTATATATGAAAATAATCTAAGTAATCAGCTAACAATCCATAATTAAGGAAGAGTTGGGTAAATAACACGGGTCGCGCTGCGGCTAGAACTGCGCAAAGACAATGTTGCAGGGCACAGGGTGCCCACTGGTGTGCATAGCACAGTAAGTGTGAAGGGTGGACCGTGTACCAATTCCATCATATCAGACATCCTAAGGGTGTGGAAACCTAGTTCTAGCACCCTCCCATAGTACTTTGGGTGAGACCTCAGTCCGCGCTTCACGCACTGTTACTGAAAGGGTCAGTAATACTGAGATTTGCTTGGCTAAATCATTTCTGATCTTGGGTCAAGCCCCACTAAGCCAACATTAATGCAAGGCCATATCAACAATGCATGATATGACCTCATGCATGAAAACAACCATTATTTCCTTGTACACATTGCCACATGAAACTATCTACATGCATAAGCAATTCCTAATCAATTACACATACACATAACCACATGTAGTTGAGCAAAAGAAATCAATTCTTGTAACAAATCATATAATTTTGATGATACATTCAACAAAATTACATCAAGTTCCTCATGATAACCTTGCACCATGATCAACATGATGTAATGTAGCAAGCACATGGAACAGAAGTGTAAGAGACACACATGCAAATGACATGCATGCTTGACCAACACACACCACCCATCCAGTCCGAGGGGTGAATCATGCTCTGATACCAATTTGTAACACCCCCTCCTAGGTATACCCAAAATAACCATGACAACTGGGGTAAACGCGAGACAAGAGGCTACTATGATCAGATTCGACCTCCTATGTTACCTTAAGGAAGTGGAATCGATAGAACATCACACACACTCTTCCAACATCATCACCAAAACCCTCAGAAGACAAATCAACTATGTAGACAACTTGTCCCTAGGTCCCATTGTTGTTTTGGATCTCTTAGGATATAGTCACTCACATGATATGTCCAAGGGAGTGACCAACAACCTAAAGTCTCTCTCATAGGCCTGCCTGCAAGCCACTTTGGACCAAAATTTCCAGTTCTGTGCCAGCGATCTTGAGATTTAGGCCACTTTTCTAGCCCATAATCCTGGTCTCCACCGAGAACATGCTACAACCTTCATAATTCATTAAAGACATGATATCAATGTTGATCAATCAAAAATCAACCTCAGGACTAGGCTTGAGCATCCCCAATCGGGACTGACATTCTGTCAAACACTTAACATCAATGCAATCTATAAGTCTAAAATACAAGAAAATGCATAAATGACTGAAACAACTCATGAAACATGACCAGAAGGATCAACTCCTTCTCCATTGAACTACTAGATCATCAATTAGGTCTTTCATCCATCCATTTAACAGTAACAAGTAAACACATGAACTAACCATGACATGAACTAGTCATTGAACCATGCTTATAACCAGAATAAAACCATGTAGATATCAAAGATAAGAAATCCATTTAATTCACATATAAACAAGTGGAAAAGTAAGAAAACTTAGCTTTTATTAATCATAGGAAAATCTGACCAAGTTTGGGACTTCCACGTACCACCCAACCATAGACATGGCTGAAGCAAATCTCTCTTTCAGCCAGTCACCCCCATGCCATATTCCAAGCATGAATGTGGGATCTCATAGAACAACCAATCCAAGAACAACCAAGGGAATCTAGAGGTTAAACCACCTCAATTCTCACCAAACCTGATCACACCAAAACCAGTGTAGTGATTACAATCGAACCAAACATGGAATTCCATATGGAATCCATCACTATGCTTGAAGAATTTTCCATCTCCTTGTTTCTCAGGCTTTATCGAAATCCAAACCCAGATCACAAAGCCCTAAATCGAGACATCTCCCTCAGGCTTTACCATATATCCTGCCAAAACTGGTTAAGGGATTCTTAGGCCTTTGGGAATGGAACTTGAGACCACCTTTTCCCTAGATTCTGAAATCCATTCGGCAAACCAAATATCAAAACTGAAATAAATATCCCAACACCATGGCATATGAAAAAATGAAAGGCTAGGTTGAATTCCACTATCATAACCTGACAAAACCATGCTGCCGACAACAAGAGAACCATACACCAACATGAAAGTCCATGCATGTCCAAACTAGCTAGGAAATCACAGATGAAAAAAGTTACTTGCAAGTATTCCCGCTGAAGCTACTTGATCCTACTTTCCTTCCTTGATCCTTACATGATTTCCTTTCCTTTCCTTGATCCAAACTAGATTGGTCCAAGAAAAAATCTAAGTGATCAAAAGAGAGAGAGAGAGAGAGAGACAAAAATTAGAGAACTCCAAACTTGAACTGACAAAAGCTATGAACTGATTCTCAGAAGCTGTTTTATGAACGAGGCCTCTATTTTCTTCTTTTTCCATTATTTTCCTTCATTTTCCTCCTCACATGAAACATGTGACATTTCACCTTACTTTTCTCCTAATTTCCTTTATTTTCATAAATAAATGTTCCAAAATGACTTTTTTCCTTTTACTACCTTTACCTTAGCCTTTGCCAATTTTCCTTAGCCAAAACACACATTGAGTGATGCCCACTAGGATATATTTTCCCAACACTCATCTTGGAATAAGTGTCCCTTAATCGTGGTCTTATTTTGCATTTATTAACTTTTATTACACGAAATTTTCACGAGGGCTATTACAGAGGAAACGAAAGAAATTTGAGTGGAAAGTTGAATGTGTAACACGCTTTTCTCAGTAATGCACCAATGTTGAGGATTGGATATCTAGACAAATATTTTGGTCTATTCAGATGCCTGCAAGGAAAGGCTCGATGGAGTCTTGATGTAGGAAGGGAAAGTAGTTTTCTATGAGTCATGAAAATTAAATGAACATGAGGAAAACTATGTGACTCATGATCTAGAGTTGGCTTCAATTATTCATGCATTGAAGATGTGGATGAACTCCTGAACAAAACATTCATGCTCATGACCAATCATCTTGGACTTAAATAGTTTTTTGATCAACCTAAGTTGAATGCAAGACAAGCCAGGTGGTTAGTTATACATAGTGAATTTGACTTTGAGATCAAGTACATAAAAGGCAAAGAGAACAAGGTTGTTGATGCACTCAAAAGAACGATTCAATTGAATCACATGGCATCCATAAGATTCTATGGAATGTACCTATTATAATGGATCAAGAATGGAGGGAAATATGATGGTAAACATCAACAAGTGAAGGAGAAGCTACGACAAGATGGTGAGGATGAGCAATATCATCTCACAAATGAGGGTCTAATTAGATTCAAGAACATTATCTATGTACCAAATGATGATGATTTTAAGAGGCTTATAATGAGAGAGTTCCATGAAAAACCATATTATGGCCACCCACAATACCAAAGAACTCTCACAACCATCAAACGGTTTTATTATTGATCGAATTTGGAAAAGAAAGTAGCATATTTTGGCATTAAATGCATATAATTCCAACAGGTGAAGGTTGGATGTAAAAATCCAACAAGATTATTACAACCCATTCCCATTTCAAAATGGAAGTGGGAAGTGATCTCCATGTACTTAATCACAATATTTCCAATAAATTAAAAACAATATGATGCAATTATGTTGGTGATTGACACATTGAGCAAGGTGGCTCACTTGTAGCAGTTAAATCCACCAATTCATCTAGTGAAGTGGCTCAAACTTTCATAAAGGATATTTTGAGGATTCATGGAGTTCCCAAGAAGATCATTTTAGATAAGGAATTTAAGTTCACTTCCAAGTTTTGGAGGGAATTGTTTGCAAAATTGGGGACAAAATTGGCCTTCAGTACAACTTAACATCCACATATGAATGGGAAAATACAGAGGAAAAATAGAATCCTTGAAAACATGTTGAGGATGCATGTGATGAACTAGCAAAAGAAGTGGGAAGAGTATATTCCACTTGTACAATTGCATAAAACAATGGGTATTGAGAGTCTCTAAATATGAGCCCATTTGAGGCATTGTATGGAAGGAGTTACAATACTCCTATCAATTGGAGTGATCCAGTGAACATGGTACTTATTGGGCTTGATATGCTAAAAGAAATGGAGTAACAAATTTATATAATTAAGAAGAAACTAAAGGTAGCACAAGATAGGGTTAAAATATTTGCAGATCAATAGAGGGTGCATAAAGAGTTCCAAGTTGGGGAACATGTTTACTTGAGAATTAGACCCAAGAAGAGTTCTTTGAAAATTGGGTCACATTCCAATATGACACCATGGTTTTGTGGGCCTTTTGAGATACTTGAGAGGATAGGACCAATTCCCTATAGGATGACGTTACCTCCATTAGTTAAAATCCATGATTTTTTCGATGTTTCTTTGCTTAAAATATATGTAAAATAGTTTAATCATGTGATTTATTGGTTTGTGTTATAGGTGGAACCTATTAGCTTGGAAGGGCATGACCTAGGTTCAATGTTAGTTAGCGAAACAAATCCCTACACTATTGGCCCTTTCAGCATCAGCCCATAGAGCGCAGATCAAAGTCTCACCTGAAGCAGTATGGGGGGATGTTGGAACCAAGTTTTCGTACCTTGAGGTGGTTGTGATGTCGGTTTATTCCTTTTATTCCTTCTTCGCGCATGTCGTTAAGTTCTAGGGATTTGTTAGTCTAGCCATTTATTCCACCCTTCAGTACCTTCGTGAAGGGGTACGATTGGCCTTCGCACAGGCCTCACTTGCGGTTCAGGTACTTTCAAGCTGCTAAAGCAGCGTATAGAACATGTTTCCAAGTTATCCATAAAAGTTTAATTATCTTACTAAACAATCATAGTTAGAACCACATAAACAGATATTCTTACTTGTGTTTGATTAACCAACGTAATTACATATATTTGTGCATCACATAAGCATTGTAATTGAAATCCATACACAATATGACAAGATTTATTAATAGGAAACAAAGACACAAAATTTGTAGAATACTTCTCTTTAGTGATATCTTCATATGATTATAGACTCTATCCACCCTGCGCACACAGTTGCAGGGGTCTGCGCAGTTAGTTGTGGACTTCTACCCTATGCCTCTATGTACTCAACTACATAACCTCTACTTACACTAAGACCCACAACTTAGACTTCTCTCCTTATTGCTCAAGACTTCTCCTACAACTTATGACTCATTGGAGCTACTTAGTGCTTACTTAGCTCTTTTTATACAATGCCATGGTCTGTGGACCATGGGTAGATCTTTACAACCAACTTCACTTTACAAAATAAGGGCTAACAACCCTTTATGACTCATGAGACCGCTGCACTTCGTGACCACAAAATGTGGAGTCTTTACAACTTTATTACAAATTTTGACCTAAAACATGGGCTTTTAGCCCCAAAACTATCCTTGGGGGATCTCGTTCCCAAAATTCCCCTAGCACAAACATCGTGACTCACCCTCGAGTCATTCGGTAGGTGTGAGATCTTAGCGCGAAGACCTCCCATCTTGACCCTTATGACTGCAACCTCAGTAGTGCACTTTGTGGCTGCCTACTTCACATCTTCAACCATCTGCTTGGTCACTGCTCCTAAACTGTTGGCCTGAAGCTTTTTCTAAGATGCTTGCAGAGTTGCATGCTTTCCTTCAATAGAGGCTATCACTGTGTAAGCCTCATTCGGGCAGGGCTTTAGTTGTTCCTTCACCACTGCTTCCTTGTGTAGCACTACATCCACCTATTCCTTCAGCTGCTTGGCCTCCTGTAGCTTTGCCAATCTCCGTGTGAGAGAAATGGTCCACATTGTGCCTTTGACCTCATCATAGCACTGATATAGCTCATGCACTTCTATCTCTAGTCGTTGTACATTAGGGTCCTCTTGCAATCTTGTCAGAACCTTGAATGATTGTTCAAAGAGTTGTGTGTAGTTTGCTACTGCACTTTCAACTACCGTTATTGCCTTTGTGACAGTATTCACCCGCTTCTCCTTTACTTTTGGCGAGGTTGAAGGTTGGGCCTTCAATTATAACTTTGTGATCTGTAGGTTCAACTCCAACTGAACACTTTCCATTTTTGTGCGAGCATCACGCACCCTTGTAGCCATTTTGCAGATGTGCACCTCGACTAGTTCTTTCTCTAGAATGGCTAACTCTGGGACCATTCGGCATGCCTCCTCAACGACCTGCGTTATACGCTTTTTCTGATTAGTCGCCTCGGTCACAGCGGCAATGGCAGAGTCTTGTTGTAGTGCCATCTACTTATTATTAATCTGCTGCTCACTAATTACCTAGAGGGCGCGGTGCTCACGAGCCCTCATCTCTGCAATCACTCCATCCTACAACAGGTGGAGCGCTTCACCCGGGAGCACTACCAGATTCAACCCTACTCCCTTTAGGGTGCTAACAGTGGTTGTATCAGCTTCATTCTCCATGGTCAGTGCTCTATCAGGTAGCACTGTTGTATTGGAGGCTTTCGTGCACAGCATCTTGGTAGCTTCTGAAGTGACGATAGGAAGGATGGTAGATACCGTGCCAGTGTGTGACATGTGGGTTTGTAGCTCTTCGAAACTTGTCTGGATAGCCCCCAAAATTATTTGCTACTACTGCTCAAACTATTGTAGGGCCTCTGTGGTGACATCCCACACCATGTCACTGATGTCATGCAAATCACCCTCTGCGAGGGTGATTGGGTCTAGCAATGTTTTAGTAGACTTAGCTTTGTTCGTGGACCCTCCTTTCTCCTGCTCCCTTGGATGCTTGATGCGGGCAAATGTCACCTATGGGTCCATGCTGTGTTTTTCTGTCTGCTCATCTATGTCTTCCTCTGTCTTAGGTGAAGGCGACCTTGCGCCTTTGTTAGAGCCTCACTATGTTCCACCAGTTCGCTTCTCTGTCTGCTGAGAGGAATTGTGCTCCACTTGGGCTTTGTTAGTGGCCGCCTTATTTCTCTTTTCAGCCAGCTGCATGATCTTGAGCTTGGCCTCCTTCTTCTTTTTCTGTGTGGCAGACTTTCTTCCTCCCACCGCCAAGTCTGTTGTGTTGCACCATTCTTTTGGTCATCAATCAAGTACTGCATTAATGGTGTCATCCATTTCTAGATAAGGCAAGTCATACTATGTCTACGCAGGGTCCTTCTGCACCTTGATGGACATATGGTGAAAATATACTTTAAACTTTGTGTAGCCCTGTAGGTTGGAAAACACCGTAGGCAACAACCATGACTTGTGATTGATGGTCATGCAAATGTTCATCTCCATCAAGATCCAGAAGATCTTGATGTCCTTGATGCATTACGCATCCTTGGTCATCCACAATGAAGCATACTTCTTTGCTTTTGGTAGGTCTGGCGCGACCGAACGGAATTGGTTGTCCTCTAGCAACTCCCATGCTACCAACATAATAGACAACAAGATCTATGCATAGTGGAACATCTTGTTAAGCTCCTGTGCTTCGCAGTAGTTCACAAGGAACTCACCGCAGAGATATTCTGCCAAATTGAACTGAGCTCCTTCGATGCAACAGGTTGTTAGCACGACGAGAGGCACTGGCACCTCGTCGGCATGACACTTTCTCGTCACCTTCCCTGCTAAAATCTGCATATCCACCTTTACAGTAGGGTCACAGATGCTAGATATGGCATATCCATGTGACTTCTTTACCAGCTTAAACTTCTCCTTCATGGCCTCCGCGAGGGCCTACTCACCACCTTTTTCGCCAAAAATCATGGCCGAATTTTCTCCTGCGTAAGGTAATTGTGTGATCTTTCCAGTGATGGGTATTGGCTCCTCTAGCCACATACACCCATTATGCACCAAGCATAACAACTTGTTGATGAAAAATACTGTAACCGAGGTGCGATTGTAGTGTGAAACCCATAGTAGGTTGAGCACACCTGCCTTGTCGACTCCTCTGAGCCACCTCTGCGGCTCCAATGTAGTCATTCCAGTGGTTGTATCAATGACGAGGCACATTGGCTACTTGGTCGCTAGGTGTGGGAACTTCTCATGGTTAGCCAAGTCCCAGTCTTTGAGTTTCAACAGAGGAACCCATGCTAAGAACGGTCCTTCAAAAAAAGTATCTTCCGACAGTAGAGGGGTTTGCAAGGGGACCTTTCTCTCATTGATATCTTTCGGTACATTGGCCTTGCCCTTGCGTGGAGGGACATATTCAGGCAAATGAGTGATAGGGTCAACACCCTGGGCTTCAACTTCCTCCATGTCTATTCCCACATCTTCATCATCCATTGGGATGTCCTTCGTCTCTAGATTGATGGCATTTCCCTTTTCCTGTGTGGTGGGCTTCAGTGGGTTTCTTCTTGGTTATGTGCACACTGGTTTTGTGGGCTGCTTTCCCTTCTTATCCTTTGTGCTCTCCTTGGTTGGGGTCGGCATTGGTCTTGGCATCCTTGGTGATTTAGGGACTTTCGCTAATACTTCGGCAACCTCTAGAGCAGCTAACCACTTCCAACATATCCTCCTCAGTCGTCACTGCCTTGGTGTCCATGGCTATGGCAAGTGTCGACATATCGCTCATTCGCAATTCTCGTGATATCTCTGGTAATTTCTCAAACACTGGACTCGCTATCAAAGCCTTGAATAATTCCTGGTTCATGTGCGACTGAGAGCACAACAACTCAATTCTCAAAATTCCAAGTGTTTTTCGCTGGGTAGCCACCCGTAATTTATAGGGAATTTTGAATTCAAATCTAACTGTTCCCCCCAAATTCGGTTCATTAATGTTGGATTGGTGGAAAATTTTCAAGGATTTGACCCATAAATTTTGTCTTAAATATCGGTCGCCCACTCCATTTGGATGCATTTCTACTGTCAAATCATGAACAGTGACTTTAATGATGACTTTTTAGCTGACCTGCATGATTTCTCCATGGGTAACATAGCTCCCTTCATGCTTCCATGAACTCTGTGACATTTCCTTGCTTCACACAATCCTCCAATTGCACAACTCCCCAACCCGGGTAGTGTAGTTTCTAGTACCGCACCTCCTTTTAGTTGCCTGGAGTGCTAAGACTATGCTACCTTCATATAGTCACATGGTGAGCCCACCGGTGTGTGTCTTCAATCGACTACCATTCACCTTTCCTGGGAAGGGATCTCCATTCAATTTGGCTAATGGTACCACTCGTCCATTGGTAATATCTTTAATGACATAGGGCCCTAACCAGTGCATTATGAATTTTCCTAGAAATCTATCAAACTTGTTGTCATATAACAAAACCAAGTCATTTACCTTAAATGTGCGTAGCTTAATGTGCCGATCATGCCATGCTTTTTCGTGTTGCTTTTGGACTTGTTGGTGAAATCCATCTAGAAATCTCTCTTCCTCAAGCTCATCTAGTTGCGCGAGCCTTTCTTCCATGCTCTGCGATCCGTCATACCTGTGAGTGCTACTATGTGCAAACTAGGCACAATATATTCCATGGGCATCACTAAGTCAACACCATAGACAAGCCTAAAGGGTGTTTGTGTGATCAACTTCTTGCATGCCGTCCAATAGGCCCATATTACTGCAAGTATGCGTAGGTCCCAATCACTTCACTGAGCATTGAAAACCTTGGTCAACACATTCTCCAGCACTTTATTGAATGCTTCCACCGTCCCATTAGCCTACGAATGATAAGGAATTCTCTTCTGGTGATATACCTTAAATTCCTTTGTTAGCATGCGTATCATTTCATTCAGAAAGTGCATACCGCGATCACTCATCAAAATCTTTGGAAACCTGAATCACGTCAATACATACTTAAAGAGGAATTTTGTAGTAGTCGTGCATGCGCAATCCTTCACAGGTTGTACCTCTGCCCATCGAGTCAAATACTTCATCACGGTGATGATGTACCTCACTCCTGTCTTCTTCCCTTGAGGCTGAATGGGTCCCACAAATATTCTATCGCCCATATTTCAAAGGGTTGTAATGTCATCTGTGGTTTTGGAGGCAGCTCATCCCTCTGCGATTGCCTTCCAGTTCTTTGACACACATCACATGCTTTGTAGTAAGCATTTGAATCCTAATGGAGGGTTTGCCATGACAACCCTGCACATAGAATCTTCTGTGCAATCGCTCTCCCTACATAATGTCCTCCTACAACACCTCCATGAGCATCCACGAGGATACTACTCCTTTAAAACTTCTGTAGATATCGTCGCAATATTTCATCAAACCACATTTTGTATAGATGCTTGGTAATGACAGAAAAGTATGCCACACGCATCACTAACTCCTTCTGCTAGATGGTGTATCCTTCTCGGGCAGTTCCTGTTGTTAGGAAGTGTATGATATTTCAAAATGACCTTCCGTGATGCACACTGTAAAAATTTGCACGTCAGGCAATCTCTCCTCCAAATTAGTGGGCTCTTCCCCTGTTTCAATGCATGACAGATGGTTTGGTTTTGCACTCAATCATCTAGGTTTCACAATAACTTCAAAATAATACTCCTGGAACAATAACAACCACCTGCAAATTATCCCCCTCAACACAAGCTTATTGACTAGGTATTTTAGTGCGAAATGATCTGTATACATCTTACAATGGCCACCCAGCAAGTAGTGTCAAAAATTATGGAGTACATATACCATGGCTAACCCTTTGCACTTGGTGTTTGAATAGTTCTTCTCTACCTTGGATAACCTTCTGCTTACAAATGCTATAGGATGGTCAAAGTCTCCTCTACCAGCCTGTGTCAGTACTGCTCCCGGCGCTATACATGATGTGTCAACATGTACATGAAACTCCTTCTTCCAATCCAGGAAGACTAAAATCGGCATGGTGACCATCTTTTCCTTCAATACATCCAAGATTTTCTTATAGTCCTCGTTCTAGTAGAATGTGACATCCTTTTTCAACAACTTCTCCATAGGTGCGGTGATCTAGGCATATCCTTTGATAAAATTTCTATAATATCTGGTATGTCCTAGGGTAGTGCACAACTATTTCACACTCCTCGGTGCTTCTAAGTTAACTATCACCGCAATCTTCATGGGATCTACCATCAGTCCTTGTCTACAACCACACAACCCAACAGGGTCCCAAAAGGAGCACAAAACTGGCATTTCATCAGATTAAGCATGATCTGGTATCTTTGACAGGTATCTAGCATCAGGCACAAACTTTCCACATGGAATTTCACCAGTACAAACATAGTCTAGTCATCAAAGTACATTTCTAGGAACTTAATATGAACAAATTCCTTGAACGCAGCAACGAATACACACGAGAAAATTGTAGGCGCATTATTTAATCCGAAAGGAATTATAGTGTACTGGAAACACCCCCACTCAGTCGCGAAGGTTGTCTTTCTCCTATCCTTTGGCATGATTTTGATCTGATGGTAACCAGAGAACCCATTAGTGAAGGAATATGCTTCCTAGCCACCTACATTATCCAACACCTCATCAGCGAACGGATTTGGGAAAGGATCATGTACACAAGCATCATTCAACTTCCCAAGATCTACATATATCCGTATTTCATCCTTCTACTTCTTTTCCTATACCACCATTGGGCTTACCCAGTTAAATTCTTCTATATGCTCAAAGATGCCACCGCAAGCATCTTCTTTAGCTCTAAGCGAACATTCTCCTTATACTTTGGATTGAGATGGTAAGGTCTTTACTTAACCAGTTTTGTGTCGGGCTTCAACGTGATCTTCATAACACCTAGGTCTCTGATTATCCCCTTTAGATCCATAAACTTGGTAGAGAACAAATGTTGGTATTCACAGAGTAATTCAGTGACCTTATCCACCATCGTGTCATCCAAGTAATCTCCAATCTTCATGAATTTGGGCTATGCCTCTGTACCAAAATTTACCTATTTCATTTTCAGTGGCGTGGTTATATCAAGATTCTAAATCTGCAGTCCTTCAACCTCGCGGTGACCTTCTGTTTCAGGGATGTTAATCTTTCATGGATCCTCATCTTCTTCCTCAACAGTCACATTATAGCATTCCAGTGCATGGCTCAGTTGAGTAGTCCAATCAGGTTGAATCAGATCCAAAGGATCCTATGATATCCTAAATATTGCTACTTTTACTTCCTGTATCACCTCGTCAATATAGTCAAACCCGTCCTCAAAGTTGAAAGTCATTATGAATCCTTTGCACAGAATATCCCATTCACCTTCACCATGGACGAGCTCTATTTCCAAGTACCAGTTCATCAGGATGACATCCAAGGTGTGACAGAACAAGTGCACCCATTCAGGTTGGAGCTTCACTCCATAAGCCTGAGCCCATTTGGCCAAGTGTGTGCGTGGATCATCCTTCCCATCATACTTGTCTATCGTTTGTACCTTCGGCTTCCCAAAGCATTTTCTCATCATCCTTTTACACTCGTGCCAATCATCAAAGCTACCCTTATGTGTACCCCACCACTTTGCAGGCGTAGCACGTAGTGCCCAGTCTAAAGCCTGGAAGCACTTATTTGCTGGTACCTCCCTCTCAAATGCATCCAAAAAGATATCTACATCATTCAAGCCATCATAAGTGGTCATATATCTTACCTCTAACGATACAAAGTGTAGTGACCGGGTCATCATGTTACAGCTTAGCGTTATTACTTCATGTAACTGATTTTTCCCACGTTCTAATTCTTCATTAGAGTCTGAGATGTAGGAACTTTCGTGATCCCATGTAATTCATCCATATGTTGTTGGATTCACCCAATCTTGGTCTCACGTTGTTATCTTGTAGATATAGTCTAGATCGTCATCACTCTCATAATCATGAACTAGTTCAGTATAGCGCGATCCTTCAGCAGGATCTAGGGGTACTATTACGCGAAGCAATTTCTTTTAAAATATCATCTTTCACTTCTTTAGGTTGATTACCCCGTTCATATCCCAATCAATGCCAAGGAGTGCAGGGTAGGGGTTGTTTTCATCTACAATTTATATTACTTCAAAGTTAGCCAACACACTTGTGCCATCGATATCTACAGTTACCCCTTACAGCTGCCCAATGGGGATGATCTTCTATTGATTTTCCATCCTTAACTGAATCAGAGACCACTGCAGCGTGGGTCTTCCCATCCGTTTCCAAGTCTGTTTCGATATGACATTCACATCTGACCCCAGATCCAAAATAACATGATCCACTTCATACTCTCCTATCTACGCAGTCAGTCTCATCTCCCGTCCTTTCCTTGTTTTATTCTTACCAATCATTTGTATCATGCACCGTTCATCTAGAGTGTTTCCGACGCATCTATTTATAAGCTCCTATAATCCCTTCACAACCTTTCTATTATGCAACAACTTCATGTAGTTTTATAGAAATGTCGTAAGTATAGAAGGATCCATTTCCTGATCAGGCTTATCCTTGCTCCCTGAGGTGGAGGCCTCAACGAATCTCTTCTTTGCTTCCATGAATGTTTCGCGTGCATGCTCCAAATCGAATTCAGCCTCCTTCACTGGAGATTTGCGAACCCATGTGTTATCTTTAGGTTGTTTCCCCTTATCATCCCCTATTGCAATTCCACTTCAGAGCACTATATTCACATTCAGATCCTCTTCGTGAGGCTTAGATCTCATCATTTACAGGTTCTGAGTCAGTTGAGGTGGTAGTGTCCCTTTGTCGTGTATCCTCGCTATCAGCATAGGAAAGTCCTTTGTTTCATTTTCAAACAAGGTGCAATATTTTCACAACGGACGCATTGGGTTAGTGCAATCATGGGCATAATGTCCTGGTCCTCTACAATTGTAGCAAATTAGCTGTCCCCAACCTTTGCGAGGTCCTCCTCCGCCTCGGCCTCATCTACGCCCTTGAAAGTTGGTTCGCGTCATCCCCGCATTCTGGTCAGGGGGACGCATTTTTGTCTGAACCCTATAGGTGGGAGTTCTATCCATCATCAATTCATAGCTTGTACATTTGCGCTCATCATGCCCTACTGACCTACATAAGTTGTAGAATAGTTGCTGTGGTGTTTGTACAAACTTCTACAACAAATGACAATTATCTGTCGTATGTTTTCCTGCTACCTGACATATAGCACACCACAATGCAGGTCCCACGCTTAATCTTGCTTGGGCCTCTAGCCTCAAAGGCATTAGTCCTCCTCCTATAATATAGTTCACAAAGACTAGGCAATGCTCTTTATCATGCCCCTGACCCTTGCATTTCAGGCACCATACCTCTTCGCGCACCTCTGGTCAAACTGTCTTGTCTTGCTTTAAGCTCTGCATTTCAATGCAAATATTTTACAACTGTGCATGTATCTGTTGAAACCCCAAAGTCGGATCCTGCATTTGTGTTTCATGCAGTCTCATTGCAATCTCCAAGGCCTCTGCTTGATTTTTTATCTTCTGTTGTGACACCGCAACCCTTAGGTGTGGCAGGAGCGAAGCCATGAATCATTCACGGTACTGTCCATCCACTAAGTTCATATTAGCTTTGCAAATTTTACAGGTCAATCTCTGGTCTAATTCTCAAGGTGTCTCACCTAGTTTCATTGCAATTTCCTTGAATCCCACAATCAACAGTGCCTCAGATTTAGGTCTACTAAACTTTTTATTTAGCGCAGTCTAGATGTCTGCCACTCCAGCATTTGGGTTATCATTAGAGTATTTAATGTACCAGGTTAGCGCGCGATCCTGCTGAGCACTAAATAATGTTACCTTCTTCATGTGATCATCTGTAAAGCCCTGATCTTCCCACACAACTTTCACAACAAACCAAAACTGGTCCAGGTCCTCACTTCCCAAGCCTTTGAACAAAGGTAGCTTTACTGAATTGACTATGCTGAACTGCGGTGGAGGTGGAGGTGGTACGGGTGAAGTCACAGGTGATGGTGGTGAAGTTGGATGTGGTGTGGGTGGAGGTGGAAGTTGCAAGAATCCTTCTCTTATTACTTGGATAACACTTCGTGGAGAAGCGTGCACTACTCCCTCTTCGTCACCCAATGGAGGTGAAATCAATGGACTATATTTAGGACACTTTCTTCCTTTGTTCCTGTAAGTCTTTCCGCTTCGCTATAACTGATTGAGGTATCGATTGTGAATTCAATCACAAATCCTCCTATGATGTGATTGAGCCAATGATTGACAACGTGGGCGATCTTATCCGCAGAGGCTTCCAATATCTATACTAACTCCGGGGTCCAGACAATAGGACCATCGAGTCTCCACCTTCCTTGGCTATCCACTAGCTTCGAGATCCACTCATATAGCTTAACTAGAAAGGAACATAAAAAGATCTTGTGGATCTCTGTATATAGGTACCTGTCCAACCACTGTTCCTTTATCAGTCATGAATTTCTATTCTCTTGCACTGCGAATTCGTGGATCTTCCTATCCAACCAGTCTTTGTTCTCTTTCTTAGTTGGTTTCCAGTGATATGACATCACACATATCTTATGCAAATTATGGTCCCGACAACAGAACCATTTGTTGGCTAAGTGGGGCCTGACCCAAGTTTAATGTTAGTTAGCCAAACAAATCCCTACAAAGTTTCTTCACCCTAAGATGGTCGTCATGTTTGTTTATTCCTTCTATTCCAACTTCGTGCAGTTCGTTAAGTTCTAGGGATTTGTTATTCTAGCCCTTTATCCCACCCTTTAGTACCTTCGCGAAGGGGTATAATTGGCCTTCTCACAGCCCTAACCTATGGTTCAGGTACTTTCACGCTGCTAAAGTGGCATATAGATCAGGTTTCCAAGTTATCTGTAAGTGTTTAAATATCTTACTAAACAATCACATTTAGCACTGCATAAACATATATTTTACTTGTGTTCGATTAACCAACATAATTACATATATCCGTACATCACATAAGCATTGTAAATGAAATCCATACACAATATGACAAGATGTATTAACAGGAAACAAAGACAAAAGGTTTGTAGAATACTTCTCTTTGTTATGTAAAATTGACTTGGGGTTGAGTCAAGGTTGACCTGGTTAAAGAACAGTGGTTTGGGCACATGGTATAGTGTACCCATGGTATTAATTCCCATGGTATTTCAAGTAATGGAGCCTATAAAATGTTGAAAAAACTTCGTTGTAAGACATGCCTGGAGGTGAGTGGTGAAGGTTCACTTGGCCATCTTGGCCAGGTTTTTGGCCAAGGATAATGAGATTTCATTGGGTTGATTTTTTCCCAGTTAAATCTTGTGTGTATTGTTTATGTGAATAATGTTGCTGGTTATTTTATTATTCCTCTCTATAAATCTCACTAAATCTCAATGATTAATTTATCTCGTTGCAATAAAATCTTAACAATTGGTATCAGATCCATTTTGGCTTCAAAAGGACGTTTTTTTTGTTGCCAAGGGTTTGTATTGGCTGACGAATGAAGGGATCTGATTTGCTTCACTGATGCATTGGATCTGGATTGACAACGAAATGATTTTGTTGTATCTATGGTTTCACCGTTGTGATGTAAGTTTAATTATGGAGTCATCTTGCATGTAAATGGGAATACTGTTGTAAGACCTGGTAAGGCATGTGTACCCGTGGGTAATCACTAGTAAAGTGTAGGTCAGACCTAGGTGATAGGGGGGATGTCAGGTTAACAATATCACAGGTAGAAAATTTGAGGGGGGTAAGGGCTAGAGTGAGTGAGGTTCTCACTTAGCAAGTTTGGCTGGAGTTAGTCAAGGAACCCCAAGTCAAGTTTAAGGGGGGAATTACCAGTTGCTAGAAAATTATATATTATAGAGCAATGGAACACATAGAATATTGCATAAATATAAACATAGAAAATGCATAAAACCAGAGAGACACAGATATACGTGGTTCACCCAGTTTGGGTTACGTCCACCTCGAACAACCAGTCCTTCCTTTCTATTATCCAGCAAAATGAAGAGACACAACCTATAGTAGATCCGCTATAATATCCCCTGTTTTCTCTCGTAGTCTCACCTATTTGTTTCTCGCTTGGAGAAAACACATCTATTACACAACCTCAATACAATTCCCTCATACAAAGAGAGGGGTTCCCTTCTAGGGCAAAAAACCCTAAACTAAACATAAGTTCTACCGTCAGATCATCCGCCTAATGAATGGCCTAGATTGACTAGAAATTACTATACTTTTACAAGACAATTTTACATCTGTTTTTAGCTTCAGGGGCGATGCCCCTGAAACCCTCGTTGGGGAACCAATGGCCCCCAGACCTCCCAGTCGGGTGGGATTGGCCCCCCCGAATCCTCACGGGGGGGACAATTCCCCCTGCCGAACTCTGGCGGGGGGGACAAGTACCCCCCACCGAACCCTCGTGGGGGGGACAAGTCCCCCCCGCACCCCCCCATGTGGAGTGGTGTACAAAATTCCTGGGGTATACATCCGGCTGAAACAAAGACCTCTAAATAATCATGCTCCACACCCAACACTCTTTATTGATATCTTCAGATGATTATAGACTCTATCCACCCTACGCACATAGCTAAAGGGGTCTGCGCAATTAGTTGTGGACTTCTGCTGTAGGCCTCTGTGCACTCAGCTGTAGAGCGTTTGCCTACACTAAGACCCAAAACTTAGACTTCTCTCCTTATCACTCAAGACTTTTCCTACAACTTATGACTCATCAAAACTACTTAGAGCTTACTTACTTAGTTCTTTTTATACGATCCCATGGTCCCAGACCATGGGTAGATCTTTACAGCCGACTTTACTTTACAAAATAAGGGCGAAAAACCCTTTATGACTCATTAAACCTCCGCTCTCCATGACCACAAAATGCAGAATCTTTACAACTTTATTACAAATTTCGAGCCAAAACATGGGATTTTAGCCCCAAAACTGTCCTTGGGGGATCTCGTTCCCAATAAAACTAGAGGGATAATTCTAACCAGAGCCATTATGTATCCTAGACTAGAGGAGCCTCATGCTCTGGAATCGAGAAATAGAGAAAATAAAATTGTAGTGGAGGTACTTTGGGCCCGAGGAAGCCACTTTGGAAATGGTTGAATCAATGAGGGAAGCATATCCTTTTTTGTTTTTTGGTTGAAGAAAATGTATATAAATTCCAAATACTATATAGAGTTGTGTATATAAAGCTCCTTAAACAGTGAGTATTTGTTTTTAATAATTTATTTTATGTTTCATATCGATAAATAACATTGAGGGAAATGTTCGCCCCCAATGGGGAGGGTTTTGTGACGTAAACATTTTGAGAAAAAAATGCGAAGTAATGGGACATGGATTCCTAAGGGTTGGCATGGTTGCTTGCAGGGGATAATATTAATGTAAAAGAAAATTTAAAATGAAGAATGGGTTAGATGCCAACTGGTAATATGTGTTGGCCACCCATTGCAACAAAAAAAATTGCACTTACATAACTTGAGGAACAACTAGACAAGTGGAACATGTTGAATTGGTAGACACGATTTGCTGGTAGGAGTTACTATATGGAGGAGACAATCTAGAAAAACAAGGAATTTGAATAGCCAGGGGACAAAACAATAGGAAAATAAGAGAGAATTTGAATTGTGAATGAGGAAGTTAAACTTTTGGGATATATTAGAATAACAAGAGAGGAAAAAAAGAAGGCAGAGGGAGGATCTGAAAAAGGAAAGAGAGTGCAGACAACTACAGGGAAGAGAGAACTTGAATGTTTAGCCAAAAAAATGCAAAACAACAAAAATAATGATGTTTTGGTTGGAAATGGAGTAGGAAGAAATCACCAGATGGGGAATTAATTGTCTCTCGAGTCCCCGATGGCCAAGTGGGTGGTGATGGTGTTTCTCATAAAATCCCTAAGGGATGGGTGGAGTAATTATTCCTAGAAATTTCATAGAGGATTTCTAGATGCTCCTTGTCATAACTTGACTTTATTGTGGGTTCTTGAATCCATAAATTGGGTGGAACCACAATGTTGAGTTTTGAAGGGTGAAGATACATGGTCTCTAGACTCCCTGTGCACTTTATGGACTATAACTCGGTTGATGGGTGGAGGTGGAAAAATATCTAGAATCCTTATTTGAATTGGAGGTTGTGTTTATTCCTTGAGAAAAAGGTCCCTCAACCTTTGGAATCCAGATTAGGGGTGACAACTGTAAGTGAGAATTTGGCAGCAGTTGTCAATGGTTGGGTGGAGAGTCCTTGTCCCAGACTCACCTTCCCATTAACTCTCAATATAAGTGTTCTCATGTTGTCTAATCATAATGAATATGTGTTTATATTTTATGTTGTTCATTAATGCATTGTTGTATGAAACATGGTTGTATTTTATTGCTAGCATGAGCTGACTAGTTTGATGTTGATAAAATCTAAAAGGTATTGAGACAAAGTTGTGAGTTTAGGATTTGAGGCACTGATTTATTTATGGTCCTCTTCTAATATTTTAAATCAATAATGTGTGTGTGTGGTTTCCCTTTTTACAACAATTTGCATGAAGACCCTTTAATAGCCATAATGACTAATTTCTTGTTTTGTGGGAAGCTCTTACCAACACTATGAAAGTTCTATGTATAAATTGTTGGACATAATCCTCACGAGAATGTGAATTCTTGATTTCATAAGATGAATGGTACTACACTAAAAATTTGGATGAAATGATTATTTCAATATGATGGTGGTGGGTTGCATTGATAGAAGTGGTTGCTTAGCAATGTCAATGGACATTGTGGAATGATTGGAAATCTTGTGTTGATTGCATGTTCGATTTCCTATATAATTTTTAGCAGAGTTGTTGCATGAAAATTGGTTCATTTAGGAATTAAGGGAAGGAGGTCTTATTGCCATCCCTTGTAGTCACATTCTTTCAGTTGATCAGACATGCATGAGATGTAGAGTCTTGTTCACTTATTGATTCAGTTGATAAGGTTGTTGAGCTAAAGAGAATTAGGTTTTTCTACTCTATTAATGGGCTATTCCAAGTATCTATACTTTTGGAAGGAAATGCACTTGAAAGTTCTATTGATTTTCTCTCATGCTTATGATTGAATTTTTTCCAAGTTTGGGCATAAATTATTTTATAAATTTATTAGCCTTTACGTGTTGGGAACAATGCTTGCAATTGACAATCAAGAGATATGTTTGAGTCCTTCAACATATAAAACGTTATGAGACTTAGTGCTTCCATTATCTATGATAACTCTGACTTTCTCAAGTATTCTTGTAGATGCATTATTGCCAATTACTAACATGCCTTCGTCCTCTTCCTTTAGTTTAATTAATTTACTTTGATCTCCTATCATATGTCTTGAACACCCACTATTAACATACTATTTGTTTTCTTATTTTTTAGAATATAGCATAAGATTGCACTCTTCTTTCTTCTCTTGTTCCTTTCTCCGTACTATTTGACATTGAATTCTAAGGGAACATTCTTCCTTCCTTTGGTTTTGAGACGTGTTTAGACTAATTCTGCAATCCTATGCTTTGTGCCCATAGTTGTTGCATATGTAGCATTCAACGTAATTCAACATAGGAGCAAAAGAATTTTGTTTTCTAATACCACTTTCATATGTACCTTTAGATTTTCTACTTAAATATCTTTTCACTGGAATTTTAATAATTCTTTCCTTCAATAATCTCTTCTTTCATAGGCTCTAAAATATAACTATGGATAATTAATAGTTATATTGGTGCCTTTTAGCATATTTGCATGACTGCCCTATTCTCCCTTTTTTTATTCCTTTGAATCTCTCTTATCTTTTTCTAAATCTATTAAACCTATTTTAATGAAAAAAGGTTCATGAATTTGATGTCCCTTTAAAATGTTATTGAGTGCATTAGCATCACTAGTGGGTTCCTTGCATGCCCTTTTTGTTGCAGTTGATATTGACTCTCCTTTGGTGTTCTTTGAATTTTCTTCATAACCATGAATTTTATTTATTAATGGAGATATTTTACAGTTGAGCATGTAAGCTAACGACTCGATACATTAAATATTAATTCAGTTGACCTTGTTGAGATATCAATGTGCTTATGGAATTAGGGTTGATTTATCTTTATATGATAATTACTTGTGAATTACGAAAATATAAAATGCATGAAGATCACAAGAACAAAAAAACACAAGATACAAGATCCAAGTTAGGGAAAAACCCCTCCAAGGGAAAAACCCAATAAAATGTTCTCTTCTTCTAGAATCATATCAAAATGATACATCTAAGACCCAAAAGCCAAGACAATATTCCAACCTCTACAACGCCAAGTCAAGCCCTCCTTTACGATTTTCTTTCAACATTAACTTCCCCAACAAATCTAGTAGCAAGGGAAACCTTCAACAAAACCTTGTTTTGACAGAGGCTTTACAAATGTGAATCCAGGAATGGTTTTTGCCTCTTCTTCCAGACTTCATTCCTTTCTTCATTCAACTATATAAGATCACAAATGCAATGTGAAACTTCTTGTCTCCAAATGAGCTTGATTTTTTCTTTATTTATACATGATTAGAGGGGTTGATTGGGTGCCTATTCAAAATAAAATTTGGGTGCCTATTCAAAATAAATTGGGAGCCAAGTCAACCCTACCTAGAAGTCCAAATAGGACTTTGACTCTTTCAATCAATGAATGTTAGAATCATGAAGAACATGCTTATCTAATGAAATAATAATAAAATTCATTTTTATTCATTCTACATAAAATATATAATGATACAAATCATGAAGATCGAACATAGTTACATTTTCCAACAAACCTGAGAATTTTTCTAATTGATTTCTCAAAAATAAATTTCTTCTTCCAACTTCTCCTAGTGTCCTTCCTTTTCTTTCAATTGCTTGAAATAGTCTTCTTCTTCTTCTTCTTCTTCTTCTTCTTCTTTTCTTTTCTTTTCTTTTTCTGCTAGTTTGATTTTCAGAGTAATGATTGAATCTACATCACATCATTTAGCCTTACATTCTTGCAGTTGTTGTTCTAATTGATTACCATTTTCCTTATTTGTCTTAACTCTTCCAGGGAACTTATGATTTCTCCCTTAAAATCCACCTCTCCTTCAATATCTTCTTCATCATTTTGATCATTCATGGTTGTGAATAATATTTCTCCTCTCTCATCATCAAACACATGTTCATCACTATCACAGTCACTATATTATTTGGAGTACAAACCTTTCTTTTTGATATATCCTCTTCTTTTATGATCATGAGATTTGAATTTTTCATAAGGACACTTAGATGCATAGTGACTTATTATACCACACTCAAAACACTTGAATGGAAGCTTACCTTTGAAATTTCTAGTTCTCCTTTTCAACTTTCTTAAAAGTTGGGCTTCATCTTCATTTAATTCATGATTAGAGTCTTCATGGATATTTTTCCTATTTGTTTATTTAGTTTCTTTAAATGTGGATTCTCTAGATCTTGACTTCTCCTTGCATATTTTCATTTTGTATGTAGTGAGAGTTCCATGAAGAGTGTCTAGATTTAGATTTTGAAGGTACGATAATTCCTCAATAGCTGAAACTTTTGGATTAAATATTTAGGGAAGGGATCATAATATTTTGTAAACAACTTTAGATTCCTCCCAAGACCTCTGATAGTGTTGACTATGCCATATACACGAAGAAATAATGTTGCCACATTCTTATCTTCATCGATTTTAATTCTTTGAACTGAATTCTATAAGTTTGCAACTTATCCTTATTTACTTTGTCATCTCCTTCATAAAGTGTTGCTTTGAAGCTTGTCCCAAATATTTTTACTTGATTTGAAATGCATTAATTTGAGAAACTTAATGTCTAACATTCCACTCAATATGGCATTTTTTTTCCTTCGGATTATTTCTATAGAGTAATTTACTTTGCATTAGTTGGAGGAGTTGTAGGCAAATAATAACCATTTTCAATAGGCGTCCATACATCAACACCTAGAGACATAATGTAGGAACTCATTATTATTTTTCAAAAGGCATGATTTAATTTGTCAAGTAGTGGATCCTTGCTTGAAGAGGATTCCCTATGATTGGCTATGCTCCTTAGTGATCTACCCTCTAGAGTTATTAATTGTTCTTGAAGGCAATTGCTCTGGTACCAATTGTTGGAAATATAACTATACTGAGAGGGGGGTGAATCAGTATAGTGGTTAATTTTAACCAATTAAAACATTTTAATTCACATGCATTGTTAATGATGTAAAAAATATTAGAATGCATAAGTTATATGCATAAAATTTCAAATGATTTGAAGTCACCAACATACTTTTACATTAATTTTTAAGCACCAACCTATAGGAGGCACATGTCCCATCTGCTACTTTGTAGGCACCAACTTACTAGAGACACCAATACCCTCTTCTACTTTATATAATCTAGATAATAGATTATTCTTATTATTTCTACTTCTAAAAATCTAGTTCGGATGACCCAAATTATTTTTCATATTTTCGTGGCTCCTCGGGCGTTTATCTCTGCATCCACTTGACATTTTTAATGTGACTATGCCTTTAATACATTTTAATATATAGTAGTATCCGGGTTCATTTAGTTGTAATGTTTTGTTGGACATCTAGATTTCTACATACCCAGATCACTAATTCTATCTCCAAGAAATTTATTTTTCATTTTCGACCACATGAACACACGTTGGGGCCACATCCTTGAATTGGCACTTTTGAATTATATCTGGAAATTTGGGTCACAGTATTAAAGTTGCATAGATAAATGGACGCTTTAGATTTTGTTATTTTTATTTGGCTTCAAGTGTTAGCACTTTGTGAACCAAAGCTAGGACCACATGCTTAAATTCCTTTTCACTCATATTTGATATCCAACCCTTAGAACTAGTCAAAGTTATGACATGAGATGACCCCTAGATGCCCAGACAACATTTTAAACAAAACCATGATTTTGGAACATTGAATAAGCTTCTTTTGTATTTAGATCCAATCCATTTTTTGTGTTAATTTATTCATACACTTAGATGGCTTTGACTATGGCCCAAATACATTAGTGCTTGAATTTTTGAGATTTGGCATATAGGTTGATTTAAAGAGTAGTCCTCGTGAAACAATGAACCCTTGGGTCGTCATATGCTCAAATAACCAAGAATTTGGGGCCCTTTGCTATTTTCGCTTGTTTTTCATTGTTTTTCCCATCGACTAAATACACAAGAAACCCTCACTAAACCATTTCCTTGATGCAAAATCCCAAGACTACCACATGGGATGTCATGTCACTTCCATGTCATCTTCTAAATCAATCATGCAAGCCACTTGATGTTTCCTATTACTGCTATGCTTTCATACATGCCACATGTCACCTACCATCTGCCATGTGTCAATTGTCATTTGTCATTTTGGACACCCAAAAGGGAAAAAAATAGGTTCCACGTGTCACTTCCTCAATTTGCCACATTAATGCTCTACCACCTGGAACCACCTATAATACCACTTCATGCTACCACCTATCTAGGGTTTTCTTGCAAGGTTAGACTAGGAACTCTAGTATACCATTCTTAGATGATTTTCTTGGTGCATTGTTGGATGCTTTGATACTTGAATATAGGACCAAATGCATTGTGTGGCTCAAATATATTAGGGGCCTAGATATATTGGGGGTCCAAATATATTGGAGGCCTGTATATCTAGATGCCTTGACACCTTGTTAAACTATCTTCACTACAAAGTAGATTTTCTCATCTTTCCTTGGGAGTTTCACTAAGTTCCATATATTGTTGGAAAGCTCTTTGAGAGGCCTATCTATCCAAACACTTGAATTCTCATTTCATTAGGATAACTAAACGTAAAATTCCTACAAATATAGTCTATCCAAATAACTACATTTATGAACTAAAACCTTCACTTTAATCATGAATTCTCAATGAGCTCCCCCTAAACTTAACATCACTTGAAATAAGTTGCACTTGACACCAATGGCAACATGTTCAATAAAAGTCTCCATTAGTGAGAATAATTCTTCGAAAACTAAAGCTCGTTCCCCATGTTAAATACTGGTGGGATACATATTGTGAGTAACATGTTGGAGATTATTCTTGGATGTATTTGATAGAACCTACTTGGAGGTTTTTCTTCAATGCCCTCAAGGATGAATATTTACCTATTGGAAACTATGAACACTATTACATGATAAGGAAAACATTTCACTAAGGAAAATATTGGTATATATAAATGTACACTAAAACCTTTCATATACTACATACAAAATAGGTATTTGGGAATTTTAATAACACTTTCTTGTAAATTAATGTTGTGGTCTACATTACATCCAAACATAAATAGTTTTTTAATATAACTCTTCACTTGGAGGAGGTTAGCATTGGTCTCACTATAAGGATAAGAAATAATTTGCGGTTGGAAATAATCAACAACAAAAGAAGGGTAAACATGACCCTCACTTTCAGAAGAAGTGACAAAGTTATTATAGCTAACCTACAACTAGTCAAAGGCAAATGCAATGAAGAAGAAGAACATGTCAAAGGAGAAATAGGAATTTTTTGTGACCACCAAAAAAATCCTTGGCGCAAAAGTGACAAAATGTCACAATAAATAGTGGCTATTATTTGAGTTTAAAGTCTCATGCTATGATTCAACATTGGCATCACAAGATTCTACAATTAAGGAAAAAAATATCACTGACATGGAAGCCAATGTGATCATTACCATCACAAATGCCAACCAACTAGAGGAACCCAATGAGCCTATGTAAGGAGAGAGCCTCTTCTACTCATAGTTGTGGGTGAAGGGAGCACCCCTAAATTATGTTGTTGACAAAACAATGAGAAGAATTCAAACTTAATATAGGTTGTCAATAACATGAATTTACCAACCATGTTTCACCCACATCCATACACCATTGGTTGGTTTAGTTAGGGATGCTACATCCACTTTAGTTAGCAATGCTACCTGCAATATGGTATCAAGCCCTTGAAAGATGAAACATTATGACACATCAAATCAATTGAAATTTATGATGTTATTTTAGGACAACCATATATGTGGAAGAATCATGTTGTTTACTAATTTAGGCTTGATAGTGCCAATATCACCTTGGGGGATTAACTTTCTAAGATACCAAGGTAGGCCCTGTTGGATACCTATACCAATAGGTTTAATATTTCATGATGGGCAAATTTAAATGCCAAATATGCTCTGCTTTGCTAGTACAAAGATCCCATATTTTCAAAGAAAGGCAAGGTGTATACATGCCTTCATGTTTATCACAATTTTGATGGATGGTCCAACAGTCTAATTTGGATCATGCCATGTTTCAATTTTCTGTTGTAGAATAGAGAAAGAAGTCTGTCCAAACTGTTTAATCTTGACAGATCAGTAGTTAGGCAGAGAAGCTAAGGTTCCCAACTGCTCAATCTGGGGCCTTGGAGGAAATAAGGGTAGTGCTAGATAGGCAATCAAAAGAAAAGCCAATAGAAAAGAAAAGGCACATAAGGGTTTGCAAGTCCAAGCGCACCCTCCAAGAAGAAACAAAAAATTCTAGGCAAATAGATGGGTAGGTAGATGGGGTTGCAGAAGTGTTGTTCTTTTCAAACTGCATCATGCTGGTCAATACAAGGAAAGAAACACAATGGGGCATGTCTAACTTCCCTTTTTCCTGATTTGTCACTCATTACTAATATCCCTTCACCAATGGTGGTTATGAAAGAAATTCAAGGTTTTATGTTGGTTCTTGATTCCTTTAAGAGCCACATTTCTTGTGAAAAATTCTTTTCATTTTGATCTACTCCCTAATACTAAGTTGTTTTCAAGAAAACTTAGTAATATCACTCCTCATTCACCTTCCCCTCCATATTAACCTCTAACTTTATTATCTAACTCCCTATGTTACCCTTTCCCTACTATTATAACACCATGGTGTATAAACCCCAAACATTCTATAAATATCCCCTCCTTGGCATTATAGCCATATGATTCACTATCAGGGGATCAAATTGACATCTGGTCAGTTTGAGAACCCAAGCCTAACCTCTCTTCAACCTTCACAACTCATCTACTTAGCCAACCCTTCATTTTGCCTAAGAAATCTTGAAAAAACCCTTTTTGCACCCTTATACCCGCTCAAAGGCAAAATATATGAAAAAACCCACTTTGCCTGCCTTATCCTAAGTCTGAGACCCATTTGCGCGTTTATGCGAAATTTTATGAAAACCCACTTAGCCTAAGTTTTAAATGTCGTAAGCAATTTTGCAAAAAATCATTGAAAAACCATAGCTTCCGCCTTTTCCTAAAGTTTTCGGCTATACATGATTTGATAAAGAAATACATTACAAACCGTAAAATTCGTTGATATTTCGAAGGGTCCCGCCAGGAGCAAATCCCAAGGAAAATGATATTTTAATACCCGCCCGACGTCGTATCATCCGTGCAGATCATTGGCCCGTCGACTGTCTGATCAAGCCCTTTTCATCCGACGGCTGACGGGGATATCGAACTGGCCTCGACGTCCAAAAGATATCGTCCTATATCTGTCAGAGGCTGACGTCAGGCCAGGTCCACGCGTCGCCCCCAAATTGTATCGGAGCCCCTTCTGACAGATTCTTTTCCGTAGCATAAGCGGTCCGATATGTTACCACCGTGGTTTCCGGTTTTCCGCCAATCCGCCTGCCTGCGTCAGCGCCGCGTCACTGCCTGCGTCAGCGCCGTGTCCGCGACCTCCGTCTGCCATTGCTCCACCTGTCTGCCACCTCACCACCCCCGTGGACCACTCATAGGCCACCACGTCACATGATGACGGCATGCTGACGTCACCCAACCCTGACCCACCTGATGACGTCATGCTGACGTCATCCAAAAAAGGCGTGAATGTCCCAAAAAAGCCATATTTTGTCAATTTTCGCGTTCTTTCTGCATTGTTGGAAAAAATTGTTGTCGCGCCCTTTGCACGCATTTTACGACCAATTGCACCAACCTGCTCAAATCGACTTGGAGACCTTCGGCGCGGCTACCCACCTGCATCTGTGACCCAGGCCATCGAGTTTACCAGGTATTTATCCCTGCAAGTCTTCTCTAAGCCTCGTTTTTGTCTGTAATAACTAAAAACTCACTTAAGGCGCTATAAACACATAATTCACCGGAGAATTTCCTGCACCCAGTTCCCACTTAGAAATTTAACGGTCGAAATTCATTAGCCAACCTGTTTGGACTAAACTTTCATTGAAAACCTGCATTGTTGTTCGCGCACTCGTGAACAGAAAACCTGGTACCTGCACCCAATTGTTAAAAAGGCTCTGCAGAAGACAACTATTCACCTTCTCAAGTAACTGTGGGCAGTATTTCAATTGCTGCAAGCTTACCCTGACATCCTCCATTTCTCAAATTCACCTCTTCACTCAGGCAGTGCTCTTGTTGCCTAGGCTAAGTAACATCAGTCTTCATACAAAACAGAGTCCAAGTAACCATGGATACTCCAGTTGCACCGGTGGCCCTCAATGTTTCTCCCTTAAATGCCCCTCAGAGAGAATTGGAGTGGCAGGATTTGGCAGACTTAGATTACCAAATCTCAGAGGACTTTTCATCACAAAGCAAGTTCCACCTCCACCTGCTAAATGAGCTTAAGGCCAAACATGTGGATGGGACAAACATATTAGGCATTTGGGATTCCTTCCTCCCAATTTTCAGGCTCCCTCAGGTCAACCAATTCCCTGACTTGATTCATCTGTGTGCTGTCTGCTATGATCCCACTCAAAGAGCTGTGCTTGACCCTTCAGGCTTAGTTGTATTCTACATGACCCCTGAGGCCATTAGAGAGATGCTACAGTTCAAGACTCAGAAGAAATTGGTTCCCCTGTCTTTATTGGATCTGATAAACCAAGGAGCTAAGATGCTGACAGATGCACAAATCACAAAGCTCAACCAATTGTTTATCAACTCTAACACTGTGTAGTACCCTCCTATTTTTGCTGGTTACCTCAATCAATTGGGTGTAGACCTTGCAGATATGGTCAGTTCCATCTTGGGATACAAATCAGTTGAATATATAGATGAAACTGTGCTGGTGATGATGACTATGTTTGCCCCTGGCAAAACCCCAATCTGTTATGACTATGCCACCTACATTTCAGATAAGATGCATGAGCAGTTCATCAACCTATCAAGAGAGAAGGTGTTCAGATACACCTCCTACATCTACCACTTGATTCTATATTATCAGCATGAGAAATTCTCCTTCATTGTCAAGAGAACGGATGCACAAGGCAATCCAAGGTCAGTAGTGTACTGGAGCTCCGTGTTTCATTGCAGAACCTACTCTCCGAACACTTACTATGAATTTATAGACCTCTTCATTCACCCAGCCATGTCCTTGTTCCTAAGCTCGCCTCCTCCAAGACTGGCTGATGAGATGTAGAGAATCCTACAGTTATCCAAAGTGTACAACATTGGGGATTGGTATTTTTACCAAAACTACATCGTTATCAGAATATATGGCTGTGAGTTACCCCCATACAGATTGCCCAAGTATGTGCCCATGAGACTATTTGCCCTTGAATACTTCAGATAATTTGGGAATGCTGATATGATACACTTCTCAGGCAAGGGCAAGAAGGCACAACTGAAAGTGAAAAATCAATTGGGCCACCTTGTTTTGAACAAAAGGGAGGAAGGCTGGAAAGAAGCTGATAGAAAGCTAGAATGCCTTGGCCTGAAGACTAGTTTCCTCTGGAAACCCTATGACCCCAATCACTCCATATAATTCAGAAGGGTAAAATATAGGCTCTCTAGTTATGACCATGTAAGTTTGCCTCACATTGAAAAATATGCAAATCAACCAAAATGGAAAAGAGGCACACTGGAGGAACCTGTCACACAAGAAGAACTGAATGAGAGAGCAAGAAGACATCTTTTGAAATTTACTGACTTGGAACTTCCTGCACAGGTATTCTCTCTGCCAAAGCCTCATGCAGGAGCAGTTGCCTCATCCTCCACAGCACATCAGGAGGCAGTCCAAACCATAAGTCAAGCTCCCAGCAAAGGCAAGGAAAAAGAGATGGAGCAACACATACAGCGGGCACAGGTTCAACAACCCCAACAGGTACCATAGCCACAAAAGGAGCAGCCAGGGCAGTGAGAACAAACAGCAGAGGCCGAAATGGCCACACAGCAGCAACCAACACAAATGGCACCTCCCAGGGAAGATTCAAGGATTGATTCTTCTGTCCTCCAAACCCCACAAAGAGAGGACGTAAACAGGAAAAGGGACAGAGAGACTCCCTTACTGCATCACCAACTCAAGGGGAGAAGAGGCAAAGGCTAAACCCTATCTCTGAAGAAGAAATGCCAATAGGGAAGACTTCAGGTACAGGCCTGCCCAGCATGGAGGCCTCAGCCAGCTCCTTCCAACAAGATCAAGAAAGGGCAGCAGGAGGAGAAGTTAGCTCCTCAAACCCGCAAAGGGAAGGTGAGAAGAGCATCAAGCAGCAATTCAAGGACATCAAAAAGAGAAATGAACCCTTGAGGCTACAGTTATATAATCATTTATTGAAAATGGCCCCCACAAACCAAAAAAGACTCATGTCTGCATATGATGCACATGAGGGTAAAATGATTATGAGCCATTTTACACCAGCAGTGCAGCAACCACAGTCAGCTGCCGATTATATCAGGACCAACCTTGAGGTCCTGTCCAAGGACATCCACCCAATGG
>APFE030652531.1:85094-103976 GCA_000404065.3 Pinus taeda
TAGGAACAGAGGGTATAAACCGACATCACGACCATCTCAAGGTGCAGAAAGATGGCTCTAGCATCCCCCCATACTGCTTCGTGTGAGACTTCGATCCATGCTCTGTAGACTGACACTGAAAGGGCCAGTAGTGTAGGGATTTGTTTGGCTAACTAATGTTGAACCTAGGTCAGGCCCCATGTAGCCAAAAAATGGTTCCGTTTCCAGGACCATAATCTGCATAAGAGATGTGTGATGTCGTATCATTGGAGTCCAACTAAGAAAGAGGTTGAAGATTGGTTGGACAGGAAGATCCATGAATTCGCAGCGCAGGAGAAAAAAAATCTATGACTAACAAAGGAACAATGGCTGGATAGGTACCTATATACAGAAATCCATGAGATCTTTTTTTGTTCCTTTCTAGTTGAGTTATACGAGTGGATCGTGAAGCTAGAAGATAGCCAAGGAAGGTGGAGACTTGATGGTCTTATTTTCTGGACCCCGGAGTGAGTACAGAGACTAGAAGCCTCTGAGGATAAGATCGCTTGTGCTATCAATCATTGGCTCAATCGCATCATAGGAGGATTTGTGACTAAATTCACGGTCAATACATTAGTTAGTTACAACAAGGCAGAGCAATGCTTTTTCAAGGGTCTACAAGGTAGGTACTTGAAGTCTTTGAATACCTAGATTAAGATGGTATTGTGCGAAAAATGGGTTATGTAGCTACCTTGGCGTTTAGATCTACGTGAAGTGGAAAGACTTACAGGAATGAAGGAAGAAAGGGTCCTGAATATAGTCCATTGATTTCACCTCCATTGGGTGATGAAGAGGGAGTAGTGCAAGCTTCTCCGTGAAGTGCAATTCAATTAATAAGATAGGGATTCCCATGACTGCCACCTCCACCCACACACTTCAACTTCACCACCATCACCTGCAACTTCAGCCGTACCACCACCACCTCCACCGCAGCTTAGCATGGAAAATTCAATGAAGCTACCTTTATTTAAAGGCTTGGTAAATGAGGACCCAAACCAGTTTTGGTTCTTCATCAAAGCTGTATGGGAAGCTCAGGGCATTAAAGATGATCACATGAAGAAAGAAACATTGGTTAGTGCTTTGCAGGATCGCATGCTAACCTGGTACATCAAGTACTCTAATGGTAACCCAAATGTTGGAGTGGTAGACATCCAGACCGTGCTGAATAAAGAATTCAACCGGCCCAAATCTGAGGCACAGTTGATTGTGTGGTTCAAGGAAATCATGATGAAACCAGGTGAGACACCTTGGGAATTGGATCAAAGGTTGAATTGTAAAATACGCATAGCCAATATGAACTTAAGAGATGGAAAAAATTGTGAATGGTTTATGGCTTTGCTCCTGCCACACCTAAGGGTTGCACTGTCACAACAAAATATTACGACTCAGGAAGATGCCTTGGAGATTACAATGAGACTGCATGAAACATCGATGCAAGATCCGAATCTGGGGGTTAAGGAGATCCATGTGTAGTTGCAAAATCTTTGCTTTGAAATGCAAAGTTTGAAGTAGGACACAACAAATCGACCAGAGATGCACAAAGAGGTATGGGCCTGAAATGTAAAGGCAAAGGGCATGAAAATGACCATTTCCTGGTCTTTGTGAACTGTATTGCAGGAGGAGGACCGATGCCTTTGAGGTCGAAAGCTCAAGCAGGACCGAGCACGGGGCCTGCGTTGTAGTGTGCTATATGTCAGGTAGCAGGAAAATATACGACGAATAACTGTCATTTGCTGCAAAAGTTTATACAAACACCACAACAACTATTTTGCAACTTCTGTAGGTCGGTAGGGCATGATGAGTGCCACTGCAAAAGTTATGAATTGTTGATGGACAGAACACTCGCCTATAGGGTTCAAGCAAAAACATGCCCCCTAACTAGAGTGCAGGGATGGAGCGATCAAGATTTCAACAAAGTGGACAAGGCCGAGGCAAAGGAGGACCTGGCAGAGGTTGAGGACAATTGATCTATTACAACTGCAGAGGATTAAGACACTATGCCTACAAATGCACTAACCCTATGCGATCGTCATGCAAATATTGTACTCAGTTTGATCATGAGACAGAGGATTGTCTACGCTGATAGCAAGGATGCACGACAAAGGGGCACTACCACCTCAACCGACTCAGAACCTACAGATGATGCAGTCTGAGCCTCACGATGAGGATCCAAATGTTAATATAGTGCTCCGAAGTGGAATTGCAATAGGTGATGATAAGGGGAAACAACTTGAAGATAGTGCATGGGTTCACAAGGCTCTAACGAAGGAGGTTGAATTTGATTTGGAGCGTGAACGTGAAACATTCATGGAAGCAAAGAAGAGCTTCATTAAGGCCTCTACCTCAAGGAGCAAGGATAAGGTTGATCAGGAGATAGACCCTTCTATGCTTACAAACTTTCTAGAAACCTTACATGATAGTAAGGTTGTAAAGGGATTATAGGAGCTTATAAATAGATGCACCGGAAATACTCCAGGTGAACCACGCATGGTACGAAATATTGGTAAGCATAAAGCAAGGACAGGATGAGAGATGAGACTCATTGCGTAGATAGGAGAATATGAAATGGATCAGGTTATTTTGGATTTGGGGTCAAATGCGAACTTCCTACCAAATCATACTTGGGAATGGATGGGAAGACCCGCACTGCAGTGGTCTCTGATTCAGTTAAGGATGGAAAATCAGCAGAAGATCATCCCCATGGGGTGGCTGCAAAGGGTGACTGTAGTTATTGAAGGTGCGAGTGCGTTGGATGAATTTGAAGTAATAGAAATTGTGGATGATAACAACCCCTACCATGTGCTCCTTGGAATTGATTGGACTACTGATATGAATGGGGTAATCAACCTAAATAAGCAAACGATGATATTTGAAAAGAAATCACTCAGCGTAATAGTACCCCTAGATCCTGCTAAAGGATCGCGCTATACTGAACCAGTCTGTGTTATGAGAGCAGTGGTGATTTGGACTGCATATACAAGATAATATCACGAGACCAATATTGGGTGAATCCAATAGCAGATGGATGAATTACAAGGGATCACAAGAGTTTCTAAACCTCAGATTCTGATGAATAATTAGAGCACTAACAGAATCAGCTACATGAAGTAACCATACTAAGCTGTAACATGATGACACGATCACTGCATTGCATGTCATCAAAGGTAAGAAATCTGTCGACTTATAATGACCTGAATGATGTAGATACATTTTTGGATTCATTTGAGAGGTAAGTACCAGAGAAGTAGCACTTCCAGCCTTTGGACTAGGAACTGCGTGCTATGCCTACAAGATGGTGGGGTATGCACAAGGGTAGCTTTGATGGTTGGTGCGAGTGTAGGAGGATGATGAGAACACGCTTTGGGAAATTGAAGGTACGAATGACAGACAAATATGATGGGGAGGATGATTCGTGCATACACTTGGCTAAATGGGCTCAGGCTTATGGAATGAAGCCCCAACTGGAATGGGTTCACTTATTCTGTCATACCTTGGATGTCATCCTGATGAACTAGTACTTGGAAATAGAGCTTTGCCATGGTATAGGTGAATGAGATATACTGCGCGAAGGATTCATAATGACATTCAACTCTGAAGACGGGTTTGATTGTATTGACGAAGCGCTACAAGAAGTGAAAGCAATGATCTTTAGGATACCACAAAATCCATTGGATTTGATTCAACCCGATTGGATGACTTAGCTAAGCCACACACTGGAATACTATAACATGAGTGCTGAAGAAGAAGATGAGGATCCGTGAAAGATTAACATCCCAAAAATAGAGGGACACTATGAGGTTGAGGGACTGTAGATTGAGAATCTTGATATAACCACACCACTGTAAACAAAATAAGTAAATATTGGTACAGAGGCGAAGCCCAAATTCGTGAAGATTGGAGATTACTGGGATGATGCAATGGTGTATAAGGTTGTTGAGTTGCTTCGCAAATACCAGGATTTGTTCCCTACGAAGTTTACAGAGCTAAGAGGGATAATAGGAGACATAAGTGTTATGAAGATCATGTTAAAACCCAACGTGAAGCAAGTTAAGAAAAAACCTTACCTTCTCAATCCAAAGTATAAGGAGAAGGTCCACTTAGAGCTAGACAAGATGCTTGCGATAGGCATCATTGAGCCCATAGAAGAATTTTATTGGGTAAGCCCAATGGTGGTACAAGAAAAGAAGCAAACGGATGAAATAAGGATATGTGTAGATCTCAGGAAGTTGAATGATGCTTGTGTTCATGATCCCTTCCCAACTTCATTCACTGATGAGGTGTTAGATAATGTAGGTGGCTAGGAAGTTTATTCCTTCACTAATGGGTTCTCTGGGTACCATCAGATCAAAATCACGCCAGAGGATAGAAACAAGATGACCTTCGCGACTGAGTGCGGATGTTTTCAATACACTTTAATGCCTTTTGGATTGAAGAATGCACTGCGATTTTTTCGCACGTAGTCATGGATGCGTTCAAGGAATTTATTGATAAGTTCCTAGAAGTGTACTTCGATGACTGGACTATGTTTGGGCTGTTGAAACTCCATGTGGTAAGTTTGTGCCTAATGCTAGATACTTGTCGAAGGTACTAGATCGCGCTCAATCTAAAGAAGTGTCTGTTTTGTGTTCCCTTTGGGACTCTATTGGGTCATGTTGTTTGTAAATAGGGACTAATGGTAGATCCTACGAAGAATGCAGTAATACTTAACTTGGAAGCACAGAGGTGTGTGAAACAACTGCGTGCAACCTTAGGACATACTGGGTATTACAAGAAGTTTATCAAGGGCTATGCCTGCATCACTGCGCCTATGGAAAATTTGTTGAAAAAGGATGTCACTTTATGTTGGAATGAGGACTATAAGAAAAGCTTGGATGTATTGAAAGAAAAGATGGTCACTACGCCAATTTTAGTCTTCTTGGATTGGAAGGAGTTTCATGTACATTTAGACACATCATGTATAGCGTTGGGAGCAGTACTGACATAGGCTAGAAGAGGAGAATTGGACCATCTCATAGCGTTCAAAAGCAGAAGGTTATCCAAGGCTGAGAAGAACTACAACACCACCGAGCATAAAGGGTCAGCCATGGTATACGTGCTCCAGAAGTCTAGACACTATTTGCTAAGAGGCCATTTTAAGATGTATAAGGATCATTCCGCATTGAAATACCTAGTCAATAAGCCTATGTTGGGGGGGGGCGAATCTATAGGTGGTTGTTATTGTTCTAGGAGTATTATTTTGAGGTTATTGTGAAACCTAGATGACTGAACATGGGGCGAGACTATCTATCGCACATCGAAATAGGGGAAGGGCCCACTAATGACGCACGACATAATTTTCTGTCATTGCCCAACATCTGTACAAAATGGGGTTTGATGAAATGTTGCGACAATATGTACAAGAGTTTGAAAGGAGAAGTATTCTCGCAGAAAATCATGGGGGCACTGCGGGAGGTCATTATGAAAGGAGAGAGACCGTGCAGAAGATTCTACATGCAAGGTTGTTGTGGCCAACCCTCCATCGGGATTCAAAAGCTTACTGCAAGGTGTGTGATGTATGTCAAATGATGGCCAGGCCATTGCAGAGGGATGAGCTACCTCTGAATCCATAGATGACGTTACAACCCTTTGAGAAATGGGCGATAGATTTTGTGGGACCCATTCAACCCCAAGGTAAGAAGACGGGAGCACGGTACATTATCACCACGGCAGAGTATTTGACTTGATGGGTGGAGGCATATCCTATGAAGGATTGCACAGGCATGACTGTTGCAAAGTTCCTCTTTGAGTATGTACTAACATGATTTGGGTGTCCAAAGATTTTGACAAGTGATCGCGATATGCACTTTTTGAATGAGACAATCAATGCCCTAATGGAGGAATTTCAGGTATATCACCAGAAGAGCACACCTTATCACCCACGGGCTAATGGGATGGTGGAAGCATTCAATAAAGTGTTGGAGAACACGCTAACAAAGGTTTGGAATGCTCAGCGAAGTGATTGGAACCTACGCATACCTGCAGTACTATGGGCCTATCGGACGGTATGCAAGAAGTTGACTGGACATACACCCTTTAGGCTTGTCTATGGTGTTGAAGCAGTGAGGCCCATGGAATACATTGTGCCTAGTTTGTGCATAGTGGCACTAACAGGTATGACGGATCGTGGAGCCCTAGAAGAGAGGCTCGCGCAGTTGACTTAGCTAGAGGAAGAGATTTTTCTGGCTAGATTCCACCAACATGTCCAAAAGAAATGCGAAAGGAATGGCATGATTGGCACATTAAGTTGTGCACCATTAAGGTAAATGACCTAGTTTTGTTATACGACAGTAAGTTTGATAAATTTCCAGGGAAGTTCAAAGTCCATTGGTTAGGGCCCTATGTCATTAAGGAGATTACCTACAATGGAGCAATTCAGTTGTTAAATTGAATGGAGATCCCTTCTCAGGAAAGGTGAATGGAAGCCGATTGAAGCCATACACCAGTGGTCCAGCCATCTGACTATATGAAGGTAGCATAGTCTTAGCGCTCCACACAGCTAAAAAGAGGCACGAGACTATAGACTACACTGCCCAGGTTGGGGAGCTGTGCGATTGGAGGATCGTTCGAAGCAAGGAAGTGTCACAGAGTTCACAGTAGCGTGAAGGGAGCTGTACTACCCATGGATAAATCACACAGGTCAGCCGAAAAGTGACCGTTAAATTCATTGTTCATGATTTGACGATAGAAATGCTGCCAAATGGATTGGGTAACCAACATTTAAGACGAAATTTATGGGTCAGATCCTTGAAATGTCACCAATCTGGCATTAATGAACCGAATGTGGGGGGAGCGGTCAGATTTGAATTCAAAATGTCTTATAAATTACAGGTGGTTGTTGAGTGAAAAACACTTGGCATTTTGAGAATTGAGTTGCTGAGATCTCAGACGCGACTGAAGCCCTACTTGGATGAGGCTTACGTGGTTACATCCTCTATTGAAGATAATATTTTGAATCTGCAAGCAACTCAGCAAAAGCTTCAGGCCGACAGTTCAGGAGCAGTGACTGAGTAGATGGTTGAAGAAGTGAAGCAGGCGGCCACACAGTTCACCGCCGAAGTTGCTGTCATACAGGTTGAGCTAGGAGGTTTTTGTACTATTATCTTTGAACCGGAAGAGTGACTCGAGGGCGAGCCACGATGTTTGTGCTACATTCCTGCTGGAAACGAGATCCCCCAAGGATATTTTTGGGGCTAAAACCCATGTCTTGGGTCAAATTTTGTAATAAAGCTGTAAAGTCTCCACATTTTGTGGTCGCGGAGCACGAAGGTGTCATGACTCATAAAGGGTTGTCTGCCCTTATTTTTTAAAGTGTAAATTCATTTGCAAAGATCAAGCCATGGTCCACGGACCATGGGATTGTATAAAAAGAGCTAAGTAAGTAAGCACTAAGGAAGTTAGAAGTCTTTAGCAAAGAATGGAGTGAAAAGTATTGATAGAGAAGTCTAAGTGTTTCGGGTCTTAGCATAGGTAAAGGCTCTACATCTGAGCGCGTAGAGACCTAGGGTAGAAGTCCCCAATTGAGTGCACAAACCCCTGCAGCTGTGTGCGCAGGGTAGATAGAGTCTGTAATAATATGAAGATATCAATAAAGAGAAGTATTCTGCAAATTCTATGTATCTATTTCTTGTTAATTCATCTGGTTATATTGTGTTGTGGGTTTAATTTACCATGTTCATGTGATGTGCAAGTGTATGTGACTGTATTAGCTAATCAAACGCAAGTAAGAATATTTGTTTACACAGCGCTAACTGTGAATGTTTAGTAAGATAATTAATACACTTGGGATAACTTGGGAACCTATACAGACTGTTGTCATAGCAGCGGGAAAGTACATGGATCGCGGGTTAAGGTTGCACGGAGGTCAATCGTACTCCTTTGCATAGGTATTGAAGGGTGGAATAAAGGGCTAGACTGACAGAGCCCAAGAACATAGTGACCTGCATGATAGTAGGCACAGAGGGTATAAACCAACATCACAACCATCTCAGGGTGCGAAAACTTGGTTCCATCATCCCCACATACTGCTTCAGGTGAGACTTCGGTTCACGCTCCGTAGGCTGATGCCGAAAGGGCTAGTAGTCTAGGGATTCATTTGGCTAACTAACATTGAACCTGGGTTAGGCCCATGGTTATTTGGCTAACTCATTGTATGCCTTCTACATACTTTCTCACACTAAGTGGAGACTCATATTGGAACACCTATTTTGATTAGGGATGATTCTTCTATTGATGTGTATGGAGAAAAAAGAGTTGATCTATAATATGGGACCTCTCACAATGTGTTTCATGTACCTACACTCTCCATAAATATTTTCTCCATATACTAGATTACTCAAACATTCACCAAGGCCAGCTTCAATCATTTTAATCCTAACAAAACATCTTGTTTTGATTTGTTTAATCCTTTTTGGTAGAGAAAAACCTTGTTGATGTCTCTCGATTTGAATAAGAAAGATTATTTTAATTCACAAAAGTATTTAGGTCGTTTTAAGAAAATTGTTTATCATTCTCGAGGTCCCTTCAGAGATATTTAGAAATTTATTTATTTATTTAATATAAATTTCTCAAATGTAGAGAAGTTTCCCAAGCTTCTTCTATAAAATGAAGTCTCTTAACAATATTCATAGTGACATATGTTCTAATTCCTATAAACAACTATGTATCCTTTTGATCCTTTGGATATTCCAAGTGTTATTGTTAATTAGAGTTCTTGAATAGATAATGGAGTCATGAATAGGGGTGTTGGATTAAGAGCTTCTTCAAGCTCATGTATCCTCTTTTTCAATATTAAATTTTCAACTTATTTCTCTATTACATAATGAGCAAGACCATCCCGTATAGTCTAATGTAGTTTTAGGAGTTCAAAAGGTATGACTCCTAAAAGATCTATTCCACTCTTCATTTGACTCACTACATTGTTCTTTTTTTACACCTTTGAAAATTGCAACTTCTTAGTAGAATTGTCATAATGGGTGTCCTACATGGTTAAAGGATAATATTCAAATACAATATGATCTTTAGCATCTAGTTCTTAAAAAAAATTGGACTCGACCATTTGAGTGAGTACCTATTATGTGACTACAATACTCTCTACTTCCATATCAGTGGGCCCTTTTGCACTTGAACTTTTACATTTATATGAAGAAACTACATGTCATTTTTCAAGAGAAACATGAGGGGGTGGCTCTCCTTCATCATCGTTTCCATGATGTTGGTCGTTAGTGTTTCCTATTATAGAAATTGTTTCTTTTCTCTTATTTGTAGAAGAGGAACTTCGACTAGTTTGTGGTTCCAGAGTCCAATGAGAGCTTGCAGGACTTTTCCCTCTTTGATTCACTTTTCCTTCAGTATTAGTACTTCCTTTTATCATAACATGGTAAGTTGGGGTAGGTTTCTTAAAAAATTGGTTGTCTCCACTTTCTCATAAAATCCTTGTGAACAAATTGAAACTTCTTATGGATTCCAAGTCATTAGAAAATATACCTTTAGGGTTGAATCCCTGGAAGGATTAAACTTCAATTATATTAAAATATTTAAATAAGTTAGAAATTGTATAAAATGGGTAGAATTCCTTACTATAATATATCCTGTAGTTAAGGGAAGTGTAATAAATTAACTTTTTTTCTTATCAAATAAAATCAACCAATGGTTGTACTATTTGAATACTTCAGCAACAAAGTATCTGTTAAGAACAAAATTAGGGAGTAATAATGGCTTTCCTTCATATCCATATATATTAATAAGAGAGTTAAATTCTTTCTCATTGTAGCTTACATTTCCTATGAAAACTTTGTTTCTTCAGCAAAAATTATTTTGGCCTCTTCCGTATCAATATATCATTGAATTCATAAACAAAATGATCCTAGACTTGATTAAAATGAGATGAGGCCTTATGCTTCCACAAGAAAATATACCAAAACTAAATTGGTTTCATATTTAGGTTCATGTTGTTTTTATAGGGGATTCAGTGAAATATGTGGCATGAAACTATTGCCATCACTAGGTATGCCATCATATAGATTTTTTGGGTTTTGGGAAAATTAACTAGCTTCTATGGAAACTCGTTGGAAACAAATTCCCCTTAATCAAATAGAATGTCCTTTTTTAAAGACAATTTCAAAATTTTCAACTAAATCAGTAACAATTGCAATTGACTCTCACCCCATAACTAAGGCAAATAACCAAGAAAAATATCTATACAACTTTACAAAAATAGATGCATATGAAAGAAAGATTAGATGGGATCGGTGCCAAGGGTAGTATAAATTCTTGTAGAATATCCATATTATCACCTTGTGAGTGTAGGAAAGAATTAATTTCAACGACTTTGAGCTTCCTATTAGGCTCTAGTAGCTTTAAAAAATTTCTAAAAGTCTTAGCAGTAAGAAACATTGGGTTCTTCTCCAAATTAAGGTTAATAGTTCTAGTCTTCAAATCAAACCATTTTTCACATTAGTGTCCATCCTTTTCTTCAAGTTGGTCTTCCATAAAAAAATTTGTGTTAGGTTCGTTTGTAGAAATTATGGTATATATTTGTAAATTCTCATGAAATTTGAATCAAAATCACAAGAAAAAAACCTACTATACTTCTCTATGAAATTAAATTCACAACCTAGAACATCGATCACAATATAGAAATGACAAATAACATGCATGCATACAATATTTTTCCATGGGAAAGCAATCCGCTAAAAACCCCTTTTCTTGCTTGCATTAATATGATGAATAGGGATGTATTACAATTTCTTTGATCAACCGAGCATGACCTGCAATTGAATAACCTATCTCTCTACTGACTGAGAAGATTTGACTCAAAATTAGTTAATTTATGCCTCTACTTAGCCCCTATTTCCTTGCACAATTCTCAAGGAAATTAGGCCCCTATTATTTAGTAATTTCCTCCAAAATACTTGTATAATTCCCAAGGTTTATCATCTGACTGCATGCAACACTTGTACACTTAAGACTAGTCTACAACTCATGTTACACTACCATGGAATCTCAACCACCGATGGGGAACTCAAATTATTTGCATGAATTAGCTATTTTGGCTATATTGATTAGTTAACTTGATTATTATTGATCTTGACTGAAGTCCCACTGCACAACTAACCTTCCACTAGTTCCTCTAATTGCTAGAGCTAGTTTCAATGAAAAAAACTTGAAATAACTGACCTTGATTGCTAAAAATTAGTAATCACGCGTGATTAACTAAACTCTAATTCCTCTAACTCAAATTTACTGAGCTAAATGAGTGACAAGATCCATGTCACACAAGTTAATTACATCAAAGTTTTCTGCTGATGTGGATATTCAAATTCTCTCAATTTGACCAAGGCAAAATCAAATAGAGACTTTATTTCTGCATTTTTCAACACTCCCTCTCAACAAGAAAGGGATTATGAACCACCCCTTTCTTGCATCCATGGAACTCAAATTTCCCTCTTGATAGAGACTTTGTCAAAATGTCAGCATCTTGTTCTTATGTCGGAATGTATTGTAGCAAAATTGTCCGCCTATGAACACGGTACCATAAATAGTGATACCAAATATCTATATGCTTGGATCCATCGTGAAATGAAGGATTCTCAGAGAGCTTGATGCAACTCTGATTATCACAATAAATCACTATTGGATCCATCATCTGACTGAACGGACCCACAAGTATCTTTCTCATCCATATCACCTCACATGTTTCTTGACTTGCAGCCATGTCACTTTGCTTCTTTCAAGCCAAGTACCACAGATCCTTGCTTCCTCCTATACCACTAAATAGTTGTTGACCCAACGCTAAAAATTCCACCTAATATACTCTTTTGTTTTGATGGACTTCCCGCTCAATCTGCATCTGTGAAGCCACACAACTTCACTCCCTCTATCCATCTGTATCATAGTCCAAACTAGGTAGTGCCTTCCAATATGATTTGTCTAGCCTAACCATAGCTTGGCTTAACAAGTTGACTACATAGCACATATTTGCTCATGCATTCAAAAGATACATCAATGAACTTACCAACTATCGTAAATATTAGCATCCACTTCCTCACTTGAAGTGGCATCCTCCTTCCTCCAGTTGGTCACTTGAGGTGTCTCCATGGGTTTACAACTCTCCATGCAAAATCTCTACAGTATCTCATTTCTATACTTTTCTTGAGATACAAATAGTTCCCCATTGCCTTGCCATACTTCCAACCCGAGGAGGTAGTGCATGAGACCCATGTCCCTCATTTCGAATTACCTTGCAAGGTTCTCCTTGAAATATTTTATTAGCTACTCATCACGAGATAAAATAAAATCATCAACATATAGATAATAATAAGAAATTTATCTTCTGCCAAAATATGATAGAGGTTTGCATCTACTTCACTTTTGGTGAAGCCCAAACCAGTGAGATAGTTGTTGATCCTGGTGTACCAAACACGACGTGATTATTTGATACAATACAATTGTCACTTGAGCCTTCACACATGAGACTCTCGATCAAATGTATCAAAACCTTCTATTTGCTTGATCTACACCTCCTCCTCAATAACCCCATTGAGCTATGTTGTTTTTACATATTTCTGGTGGATCTTCCACCCCATCTTTGCAACTAGTGAAAGAATTTATCTAATTGATGAGTACCTTTCTACAGGAGAAAAAGTCTTCTCATAGTCAATTCCCTCAACTTGAGGGTATCCCTTGGACACAATTATAGACTTATACTTTGCTATGCTTCAGTCTGTTGCATGCTTAACCTTGAAGATCCATCTCTAACCCATAGTTGATTTATATGTTGGTCTTGGGACCACTTCCCAAACACTATTATTTACAATGGATTTGTATTCCTCCACCATTGCATCAACCCATAAAATTTTCTCTATTGCTTCCTTGAAAGAGGATGGCTTAGCCTCTACAAGCTTAGTAATTATAGCCATCTAGCCAATGTACTGATTAGGTGACCTCCTCTACTTGCATAAATTTCATGGAGCTCCCAAATTATCCTTCGCATCCTGCATAAGTCTATCATCTTCTGTAGTCCTTTTTATTCCTCCTTTGGATGGTTCTCCTTGAGTGGATGTCTCCACTCTCTGCTCCTCAATTTATGGTTGCTTCACAACTTCCTAAGGCTTCTCCTTTGGAGCTAAAATATCCTCCTTAGGTGTGATATAAAGCTTCCTTTCAAGAAGAAATTGCATCTCTTTCTTCACATCAAACTGTACATCCCTTCACATAAATATCATTCTCAGGTAAGGTACGTACATACAATAGTTGTGTGGAGCTTCTGTGTAACCCATACCCCCAAATATGCTATTGACTCAAGCTTCTTCCTAGAATATTTGGAGACATGATAGTAAACAGAGGCTCCAAGAATCCCAAAGTGAGACATATGCATATTTCTCCCCGAGAAATCCTCCTACAGTGTAATCATACCAGGAATCTAATGAGTACTCTGGTTCTTTAAGTAGAATATTGTATTAGATGACACTACTCATAAGTGTAGTGGTAGGCCTTGGTAATGCAACTTATCCCTCACAACTCTCACAATTCTTGAGTTCTTTTTCTCAACTACCCCATTCTGCTATGTGTTGTGGGGTGTTGTCATCTCTCTTTAAATGGATTCTTTCGCACAGAAATTCTTGAAGTCATTCAAAATCTACTCACTTCCATTGTCACTCGTAAGATCCTTCACCTTCTTGTCAATCTCTTTCTCAACTAGTGCCTTGAATTCTAAAAACTTGGAGAATATCTAATGTTTCTTCCACATAAAAAATATCCAAAAATTCCTTGAAAATTCATCAATAAAAATTAAAAAATATGTGTCTGGTATTGGTGGCTTTTTAGAAAGGTCCAAAAACATCAGAGTGGATCCTTTCCAAGACTACATGCACTTTTCTTTCGTGATCATGGAATGCTTATTTGTACACTTCTCGCAAGTACATCCTTTGCATATGTCCTACAGCTAAGTTCTCCTTTAGGGAGGCCAGTGTTTATTTGTTGTATAATATTCAAGGCTCCATGAAGCAAATGGCCAAGTCTTCTATTCCAAAGTTTACAGACATCACGACTCTTCACTTTCTCCACCTTATTGGTTAATGTAGCATAGTCTTCCACATCTATCTTATATAGGTTGTTCACACGAACCACAATTTACTTCACCTATCCCATGGATATGTGTCTCAAGAATGCTTTCCTTTTCCCAAATATCACATCATAACCATGATCTTCCAAAACTATAATATAGATGCGATTTTTCTTTAGGCCTAGAATAAACATGACATTCTTGAGTCTAAGAGGGGATCCCCACTCCCTCTAAAAGATAATTGTACCATTCTCCGTTGCATTGTACATTTTTTTATCCCCCATCTTAATATGCATTTGGAGATATTTCTCCTCCAAGTCACTAAAACAATATCTACACCTTGTCATGTGGAACGATACACCTGAGTGCAGGTACCACATGCTTCTCATCATTATGCTCGCCATGCATGCAATAAGGGTGAATTCAAGCTCAAAACGTGAAGCCAAGGCTTCATCTGCCACTCATCTTGACTTCTTCTTGCTCAACTTTTTGTGTGGACACTACATGGCATAGTGCTCGAATTCGTGACAATTGAAGCATTTAATTTTGGAAAAATATTTCTTCTTTCTCCCTTGGCTAGATTCTAGTTTGGTTTGATATTTCTTCCCTTTTCCCTTCTTTCCCTTTCCAACCAATGCAAATTTTTCTTCATCCTCACCCTTAGATGAAGTCCCATCTCTAGTATTTCTCCTGATCTCCTCTTGTACCCAATCAGACCATAAGTGTTCCCAATTTGGTAATTTCTCCCTCTCGTTCACCAAGACTTGGTAGCTATGCTAGCTTTTAGGAAGGCCTATAAGAACTAGGCTTATCAAGTCATCTTCTACAACATTTATACCAACCCCTCCAAGTTAATCAAAAACTTGTGTGAAATATTGTCATTCTTTTTCATCTTGATATTTTGAAGTTTATCCTTGAGTTCCAGCATCCTATGGTCACTACTATTCTTGAACAATACTGTCAGTTCTTTTGCAACTTTCCACATTGTGAAACGATTTTCTTTCCCATGGAGATTTGAGACAATGTGATCTCATACTCCCTCCAATATTATCCTCCTAATCTTGGTTACATCTTTCTTCCATTGAGATAGGTTATGTGCATTAGATGTCTGTGGTTTTGCAACATGTGTCTTGATGTATTCTAGCAATCCATTTTCATACAACAAAATCTCCATGTGATCGTTCCATGCAATGAAATTTGAATTTCCTTCCAAGGTATACTCAAGTCTCAACCCATTGAAAGTCATTTTCCCAACTTTGAAGAGATCCTGCTACACTGAACTAGAATTTTGATCCTCCTGAGAAACAACTTTGAAATTCCTATTCTAATGTGAATCATACTCTAGTACCATATAGAAATTATGGTGTATATTTGTAACTGCTCGTGAAATTTTAATCAAAATCACAAGACACAAACTTACTCAGCTACTCTATGGAATTCAATTCACAGAACCTTGGAATATCCACCACAACTGGAGAACTCAAATTCTCTGCATGCATTATCTATGTTTGGTTGATTTATCAGTTCACTAGATGATCACTGAGTTTGATTGAAATCTCACTGCACAACTAACCTTCCATTAGTTCCCCCAACAATTAGAACTAGTTTAACTAAAAACAACTTGAAATAATAGATATTGATTGGTACAAATTAGCAATCATACATGCTTAACTAAACTCTAACTCCTTTAACTCAAATTTACTGAGCTAACTGAGTGACAAGATCCATGTCACATAATTTAACTACATCCAAGTTTTTTGCATATGTGGAAATTCAAATTCTCTCAATTTGACCAAGGCAAAATCAAATTGAGACCTTCTTGCTGCATTTTTCAACATCCTTTGATCTCATTATCTTTGAAAAATTATCCTTTTGTTCTATGCCTACTTTAGGTATTACTATATTAGATACATTGACTATATTCACCCTCATTTCCTCTATGAATTCTAAGAATGTCCTAGGCCTTTTTGAGGGTGGTGTGGCATATTGCCACAAACTCTTCCTTCACATTTTTGAAGGGCCATATTTCTCTATTTTCTTTTGTGAGGTGCCAATTTTTTTCCCATAAATGTATACATATGTCTCTATACATTTTTCAACCTCCTTTACCATCTCTCATGTCTATGTGGGTCTAATGAAATAATTCCACATCTACCCAAACTTTGTTAATATGTCTTGATGTTGGATGCAACCCAGCTTGGCCTTGTTTTTGGTGAAGACCCCACATTTTGTGGAGTGGAGTTTGAAGTAAAGAATGCAGCAGAGCACGAATTGGACTTCACAGTAAATATACCACATGGTATATGGGCTTAGGGGTGGGTCAAAGCCCCTTCTTTTTGTGAAAAGAATGTAATGTTGTAAATGATGAATGGTTTCTTACCATAGTAGCTTGTATTAGGGGCGTCCATAGTAGATGGACCATGGTATTGCAATGATATATCCCTTGATGTAATAGTATATATTGGGATGAATAACAAATAAGGAGATAGTCTAGAAGAAACACATCATGTATTCAATGGTTGTATCTTTGTGATTTGTGGTTTTGGGAAAGAAGGTGAGGCTTTGCAGCTGAGTGTGCAGAGACCTGAGTCTACAATTGAGTGTGTAGGCCAAGAACTATTGTGGTACAAATTCTCTATTATAAACAACATTTCTTATTGACGTAGTCACACATTGGGATCAAGCACGATAAAATTTGGGTCTTTATGTGTTTATTTACTTATTATCTATAATAGCGTAGTAGTTTATTGCAGTTGTATATTGTTTCAATACAATGAATGTTTATGGATGTATATGATATTTTTTAATTGATGAATGTAATGTGGCGAAGTAATGTATGAATGAGAAGTAACTTATGAATGTTAAGTATAAGAAAACATAGGAATACCACATCTATACATCCCTTAAGGCTACAGAAACCTAGTTCTGCATCCTCCCATAGTCACTCGGTGTGAGATTGCAATCTTCTTGCAGGTTGTTGTTGAAAGAACCTGATTAAGGGTTTCTTCGGTGTGCAATATAGATCAAACCTGGGTTAACCCAATATAAACCAAAAAATGTTTATGTTGTTGGGATTGGGGTCTATATGAGGGATATGTTGATGTGACATCTGTCGAAGAAAGAAATTCAAGATTGGTAGAATAAAAAGAACGAGAAGTCACAAATCAAGAGAACAGAAGTCCTAATTTGTCATCTAAAAGGTGTTTACAGAAGTATATTTTCGAAGATCAATGTGAAATTTTCTTCAGTTCATGTTGATCTCTACGAGTGGATATCAAAGTTAACCAAGAAAAAAGGGTTGTTTTAAAGGAGATGAACTAAGGAATGGACTCTTGAATTGATACAATGACTCAAAAGCACTGACAATAGGATTTCAAGAGATGTTGATTTCTAGATTGATATCATCTTGGGAGGATTCATTACTGAGTTCGTCGTAGACCCGATTGTGTCCTACGACAAAACAGAACATCAATTTTTCAAAGGACAGTGAGGTAAGTATTTGAGATCTTTGAAACTCTAGTTTAAGATGATTTTGTGTGAAAAGGGAATTTTATGAATGTAATCAGATTTTTGGATTAGTTATGTTTGGGATGAGATCTAAAGAAGAAAATGGAACAACGCAAAGTGATAAAAGATATAGATTAGACACTAGAAAAATATTGTTTCCAAGATCTGAAGACCTTCATAGAAACTAACTATAGCCCTTTTTTGAGTGAATTTGAAAGTGAAGAAAGCCTCCCTAAGAACCCCAAAGTAACACAACAATATTCACCCTTCCAGCCTAAAAGTTCGTCAAAGATGGAATCGAGTAATAATCAGGGTTATTTTGTTTTCCCCCATCCCCCTACCCCCCATCCCCCTCCCCCTGATGAATCCCCCTCCCCATCCCCCTCTGAGAAGAAATATAGACAATGATATTAAGCTACTTGTTTTTAAAGGAACTGAGTCGGAGGATCCAGAGTAGTTTTATTTTTTATGTGAAGTAGTATTGACAATGAAGTAGGTCAATGATAAAAATATAAATAAGGCACAACACATCACGACATTATGAGATAGAGCATTGATGTGGTACATGAAGTATTTGAGCAGTCAGATCAGATCATTTGTAGACATTAAAACAATAATGGTAAAAGAATTTAAGAAGCTGAAGTTTGTGTCATAGTGCATCACTGAGTTAAAGGAGATCAAACATAGGCCTACTGAGTCTATTTTGGAATTTGATCATAGATTCAAGGTATTATTGGATCAGGTAATATTTGACATAACTCCATAGCAACATAAGGAATCATACATAGTTGCATATCTACCACATATCATATTTCCTTTAACACAACAAAAGATAGAAACTCAAGCCGAAGCTCTAAAGTTCGCGATGAAATTATAATCTTTGCCTATATGAGATACGAATGCAGATATGCAACAAATTCACAATCAACTGGAAAATTTGACTCTGCAATTACTAGATATAAAGAAAATCAAAGAAGTCAGAGAAGAAGTGTGGTGTATAAAGTGCAAATCAGAAGGCCACTCTAAAGAACAATGCCATCTCTTTAGAAATTACATGGCTAGTGGAACACCCAATCCCTTAAAAGTAGGATCCAACCTATGGTGTGAGATATGCAAGATCAGAGGCCAGCATCACTCAGACAATTGCTACTTGTTACAGAAATATGTGTAGACTCCAAGAGACGTATATTGCAATTTGTGTAAAACTGTAAGACATGATGAGAACAATTGTCGAGCATTATGAACTAATGATGGAG